>JAEQBH010003143.1:0-187490 GCA_016808115.1 Tetrastigma voinierianum | reverse complement strand
AGTCCATAATTTTATTTCCCATGTATGTGATGTATATTAGATATAAGGACACCTAGGATTCTATTATTTATGTTATTTATAATTTTTGTATTATGAATGAATGATTTGGTTGGCCTTTAATCCATGGTAGTTTTGTTTGTATATTTTTTTGGGATGTAACAAGGAGTAAGCAACTGTAAGATTAGGTTTCCTCCTTGATTTATTTATTTATTTATTTTTCCTCAAGAATTTCTATTTTTACTTTAATATGTACCCGGATTTATTAAAAGAAAAATGTAAAAGGGCGCTGCATTGTCGAATGGGCTGATTTTTGTAGGGTGGTTCCTCGATAGTGCTCTACCTCCCTCGTAAAATTCGTGACAATCCGAGTTTTGTGTGTGGCGGTCATACCGCTTGGTGCTGAAATTAATAGTATATGTTAGGGTTTTGTGTTTTTTGGGCCAAAAACAATAAAAACCAATTCTAACTTGTCCCACACCCTATGGACTTACAAGACCTGAAGAAAAGAAGAAGTACGGGCTAGATATCAAGTTGGGCTTCTTGGCCCTATTGGGCTTGTAATTTTCTTTTCTAGGAAACCATGGATTAGTGTTATTAATTATTCTATATTTATACTGTTTAAATTATATGGATATAACATGTGATATGTGCACATGCCATTTAGAATAGGTGGTGCCATATAATTGCATCATTTGATATATACATGCATAATAATATTTGTTTTACGTAGATAATATTATTATGGAAAACCCTAATTAATTGATAATAAAAATATTGAATGGGTGGCTGCTAAAAATCAATTTAATTAATTCAAACCTGCTGGCTCCATTAAGGGTCCAATAATAAATGGTTATGTGATACCCCAAATTTAGATAAGCACGCCGATTTTATTGATTGGATCTAAATAATTTCAAATTTAATAAGGTTGTATGGCCCAATAGAATAACAATGCTAGATATTAAAGATAATTTTGAAATTAAATTAATGGTTATTACATTCAATTTTAATAATATTAATAACCGTCATAACGAGACTCTGTCAATGTTACTAAAGGCCCAAAAAGAATATTGAAACAATGGTTGTTTTTTTTTTTAAATCAATTTTGAATGGTGTGTGTTAGTGTTATCTAGGAAGGCTCTGTTTAAGGAGGTAGGTTTTTAAGGAGTCCGAGACCCACTCACCTTCCCGGGAGCTACACTTAGTAGGACACTAGACATACCATGTTCAGTTTAGTTTATTACAAATGTCTTGCCTAATCGAAGTATTTGTAATGGAAACCCAAATTATTGTTGCAATAAACATTAATAATAAGTAGTTTAAGGGATCTACAGGTTTTGTATGTTTGTTGTGTGGATTATGTGTTAATATATGTGCTTTTTTTCTCTTCGTAAATGGCATCCTATAACTCTCTAACATAATTCTTGAGTCAAAAGCCATTGATGGAAATAACCACACCTATGGAAGCCAATCTACATTATCCTGATTTTGAGAGAATAAAATTCATTACAACAACTCAAACCCCGTGGAGCCCCATCGCTAATGCTTCGCAGGAAACTAGCTAATTTGTGACGACAACAATACGACAAATAAGAGTATTCACAAATGGGTCATAACATCCGCGAAAGCAAATTAATGATTCGAGAGTGTATTAAATAATCTTAATTTAGATGGGATGTTTGCAAAGTAGCAAGATCGCTTAGACAAGCAAAATAGGGCATCTAAATTCTAACACTCGTATGATCGGAGGAAATGTGCGACCATCGTCTAAAAATGATTGGCACATCAAGATTACTGAGATGGATGGTGGGCTAAGCTGGATCAAGAGATTAAGATTGACATGATCCTAGAATCTCTACCCAATAGCTTTGGTCACTAAAATGAATGATAATATGAACAAACTCCTAAGCTTACTCATGTTTAACTATGCACGAGCCGAGAGTAATAAAGGTCTCTCAGGAAGGTGGAAGTGCTTATCATAGCCGGGAAGTTCTTCAAAACTCCAAAGGGAAACCTAAGGGGCGGAGTTAGAATAAAAAGGTATTAGAAACAGGTCCAATTTATCAAACTAATCGCACGAAGAAGCCGAAGTGCTTCAAGTGCGGATTAAAGGTCATCGAAGAAGGATTGCCCAAAACCGTATGGGTGAAGAGGAATGTTGTCAGGCTGTTTAGTGGAGAGAATTACAATGATAAATGTATCACATTCAGAGCTGTTAACCATGTTTTTGGTATTTTGCAAAGGGTTCAAACAGCAAACTTCGCCAATAAAGGAATAAAGAAGCGAAGTCAACTGAATATGTTTCCCATTTGCGTAGGACTAAGGGAGTTATGTTTAATAATAAGACTTTATGTAAGCATTTAATCGTTTATTTGTTCCATTTTTAAGAGGAATTTTGGTTTCGTTAGTTGTTAGTTAAACATATTTAACAAGGTAGTTTAGTTCTGTACTTTCTAACAAAGAGTTATAAACACTTTATTTGTCTCTAGACATTGATGTAAATGGTATATATTTTTAACTCCTACGTCCTATGCATTAATGCTATTGAAAATACAATGATGAGCAATTTCCTTTTATCTAAGAAAAGAGTTTCAAATGAAACCTATATGGCATTTTACGATCGGGTCATATTAATTTAGTAGAATTCATGGTTATGGTGGAATTTTAAATTCCTCGGGATTTTGAACCTATACCAATATGTGAATCATGTTTGTATGGTAAAGTGACAAAGAGGCTTTCTGCTGCCATGAAATCTATGTCACTATATTAGCTGAATTGAACACACCGATGTATGTGGACCAATGAGTGTTCAAGCCCGAGGCTAAGGGAGTATTTTATCACATTTACTGATGACTACTCAAGATATAGTTATATTTACCTAATGCGCCATAAGTCTGAAGCTTTTGATAAATTTCGAGAGTATAAGGCTGAGGCCAAAAAGCAATTGGGTGTCCATATCAAGCAAATTTTGATCTCACTGGAGGCTATGAATACTTGTCTGGAGAGTTCAAGTCTTACTGGGCTCAAGAGGGATACATTCTCAATTATCATCTCCTGGAACGCCTCGCAAAATGGAGTCTCCGAAAGGAGAAATAGAACCTTTAGATATGGGTGAGGTCGATGCTCGCTTATTCATCATTACTTGAATCGCTCGATACTCTTAGAAACAAATGCATACATACTAAATTTAGTTCCGTCTTAAACTGCTTCAAAGACACCCAAGGTAATATGGAAAGGGCGCAAGCCTCAGCCTTGAACCATATTAGATTTCAAAGTTCAACACACGCCTTGGTACGTAAAACAACAAAAGTTGGAATCTCGAACGTAAATGTGTGTATGTTTATCAAGCAATTCTAAGGAACGAGAGGTGGAATATTCTATAATCCAAAGGAAAAAAAGGTAGATATGAGTACTCATGCCACTTTCTGGAAGAGTGATTATATGAACAATTTAAACCTAAGAGTAAAGTGGTTCTCAAGAGCTGACTCAGCTCAGAGATCCACCACAAACTCCTATTTTTCCACCCTGCTTTCTTTGTTGATGTTCAAAGAGGGAAAATGTACAAAATGTACTCAAGGTGAATAAACACAAAGAAATAAATTTCAGACCAAATTCAAGAAACTCAAGAACAAGTAAATATAATGAAGATTGGTAATCCACCTAAACTAAGAAAACTGATCCTTCAGACATGTAATAACAACCAATGCAAAGAACTCGTAGTGGCATCGATACGTAAACTCCGCAAGGTATGCTCTATTATGAGAGACTTATCAAGTCGTTGATAACTCGATGATTCCACCCTACCACACAACGGAAGAGGTATCGAGGATGCTGATGTGTAAGAGTGGAAAAAGGCAATGGACTGTGAGATGGAATTCATGGGTTCTAACTCGCTTTGTCTCTTGTAGAAGCACCTAAAGGGGTAAAACCAATTGGGTATAAGTGGATCTACAAGAGAAAGAGAGGACTAGATGGGAAGGTTGAAACCTTCAAAGCTAGATTGGTGGCAAAAGGTTACACCTAAAAAGAGGGCATAGATTATGATGAAACTTTTCACAAAAGAGCATGCTAAAATCTCGTCCTGATTCTTCTAGCTGAGGCAAGAAATTTCTCGATTACGAGATTTAAATGGATGTCAAAACAAATTTTTGCCCCATTATTAACCGCTAATGCTATCATTTAATTAATTAATTCCACAAACCTATTAATTAATCCAGTTTTCCATCCCCTCCTAGATGGGAGAGCTGGAAGAGGATATCTATATGCAGCAACCGAAAGGGTTCATAGCCTTAGGTCAAGAACACATGGTTTGCAAGTTGCATAGGTCTATTTATGGGCTTAAGCAAGCATCCAGGTCATGGAACATCAAGTTTGATCAAGTTATCAAATTATATGGATTTGAGAAAAGTCCCTGGTTTGAACTATGTGCATAAGAAACTCAAGGAATAGTGGTAGTCTTTTTGGTACTTTACGTAGATGATATTCTGTTAATTGGAAACAGTGTGAAAGTGTTGTTAGACGTAAAGGGTTACCTGAAAAAGCAGTTTGATATGAAGCAATCTAGACCGTTGATCAAGAGCCTTAATTAATAATGGGCCATAGGATCCCCAAGCTAGCTCATTAGATGACAGAGCCCATTTAACTGATTATTAAGATACAAGAAGGAGCCCATTTATTGGGCCTAAGGTGTTATAAAACCCTAGGAGGATTAAGGTTAGCAGTCTATAAATACACTGCTTACTAGCCTCCAGTTGTTCAAGTTTTTACATATTATTTTAGAGATTGAGAATTCTAGGAGAAAAAAAACACCTTTTGAGAGAGAAATGCAAAACCGTAAGGTTTCAGAGGCCATAGGATAACCTATGGGCCATGATCAAAAGGCCACACGCAGATTCACAAGTAGAGAATAGTTTGGAAGGTCCTGCGGGATTCTAGAAGAGATTTTCTCTGTGATTACTAAAGTTAGTAATGGGTGATGAAAATATATCGGCTCATACATTAGACACCCATGCGACTCCCAAGCCTCAGCCAGAGTGATTCCCGCACAAATTCCTAAATGTAGAGGAATATCTAAAAATTTGAAATGTGTAGTGTCTGTGTCAATTGAACGAGCCAGAATAAAGGTAATTTTAGCCTATGCTTTTATTGGTCGAAAAATAAGGAGGTGTTCGCATACATTAAAGAAAAAGCTTGGAGAAGAATTAGAGGGTAGCACAAGAAAGCTCTGTCTAGAGTCGGGAAGGAGATCCTACTAAAATCAGTGGTACATGCTATACCAAACTTTGTGATGAATGTATTTTTACTTCCCTTATCTCTCTGCAAAGATTTGGAAATAATGATGAATTCATATTGGTAGGGGAGGGACAAACTGAAGAGGACAGGTATTTGCTGGACAGCTTGGGGTGCTTTATGTCTTCACAAAAATGAAGGGGGCTTGGGATTTAAGGAGCTACAAATTTTCAATCTTGCTATGGTGGGGAAACAGGTTTGGAGAATTCTTACATGCCCAGATTCCTTAGTGGCTCAGATCTACAAGACAGGTATTTCCCAACCACATTCATTCTAGAGGTAGGACAATACTCAAACCCTAGCCTTATATGGAGAAGTCTACATACTTCAGCTCAACATTTGAGGCATAGGGTGAGGCTGAGGGTTGGTATAGGATTTCATATTAAGGTGTGGAACGACCCGTGGCTTCAAATGCAGAGAACTTTATGTGACACTTCCATCGATGAGGGCTGGAGGAACTGAATGTGGGCTCCTTAGTCAGACATAGTGCGCATGAGATGGGATGGGGCTGTTAAGGGGCACTGTTTAAGGAGCGGATAGTCGCTTGATCCAACGTATACGTTGGGCAGGAGCCCGTGTGATGATAACTGCCTGCGGTGCCATGGAAAGAGACGTGTTTCACAATTAAGAGTAATTATAGGAACATACAAGGCTCTAAGAGTGTACAAAGACAGCCTACGTACAGTCACCATCAATTGAAAGGAGTTGTGGAACTTGAAGGTGTCGGGGAAGGTACAGATCTTCACTTGGCAGGCATGCTTAAACCTGCTGCCAATGATGCAGGTGCTGTTTGGGAGAAGGGTTACAGAAACTGATCAGTGTTTGATTTTCCAAGAGGTTGTTGAGAATTGCTTTATGCCATGTTCTACTAACTGGCGCAGAGGAGGTGGAAAAACAGAAGGCCAATGGATCAAACTTCCCATAGCAAAAGAAGCCATGCAATTTTGGGAATGGTGGGCTGGAGACAAAAGTAGGAGAAACAAAGGAGAGGTCCCAGGTGATTGTCGTAGTGTGCTAGACTGTGTGGAAAAATAGAAACTCCATCATCTGGCAGCGCAAAAGAAGTACGGAAGACTCAATTTTTGCTCAGGCTATCTAAACCCTTTCGCAATGGCAGGCTTATACAGCGATAAGAGTCATAACATCAGCTCCTGGTGAGAGTCATGAACCTCCAAGGTGGCACCCAGAATAATCAACTAAGCCAGGGACCTCATTCACATATTTGTAATATTAAATTTAATTACTAATCACAGATACCCACGATCGTACTTTACATTTACGTGAGAAGTATGCACATGTTAACCGGTAGAGATATCTCCCAAACTATCTCGAAAAGGATTTGAAAGAAAAGTGCGCTTGAATAACTAAGAAAAGATTTTCTCCGGTTTCATTCTATATTAAATTCATGATTCATCTTTAGGTTGTATTATCTTACTTTATTTATGAAGACAAGTCCTGTAATTTTAATCGCCATTCGGGCCTCCACACTTGGCACAAGTCCATGTGTGTGAACCCATTTAGTTATTTTAAACAACTTGGATTTCCTTTGTATAGCAAAAATCCACAATCTCCCACTTGCCATAAAAACAAGTCGTTCTTTCTCGAAACTATGATATCATGCTCCACCATTTATCCCTGAGCTAGTCTGGGATTCTACTACATCATTAATCAAAGCTCTACACTGCCAAGCACCATTCACTGTGCTATTCCACTAAAAGCCCATAATTGAATCCGAGATTAATAATAAAATATTAATATTATTTTCTCTTTGTAAAATGTCATAATTAATTGATAAGTTTTTCTATCAATCAATCAATTATTTATTCTCTTGATTTATCTGCTTTCTCTAATGGTGGATAAAATGCATTGGCGCTGACTTCATAACATCAAAGTATTGAAACATATTAAGATGATATTTCATACAAATCAGTATTGTTTATTTCATAAATAATTTAAGTAATTAAATAATCTTGTTCTAAATCATCATGATATTTGGGTCGCTTATGAGACTCCCACTTCTATTGACAACTCAAAGAACAATAATCATTTAAATACCTATCTATAATAAACTCAAGATTGAGAGAAGAATAATAACGAAATATTGCTTGAGATTTATTTTCTTTTACAGAAATTTAACTTTAAATAAATCTCACTTTGATCCTATCAATGCAAGCATAATTTGCACCAATATTTTATAATAAACTTTGTTATTATTATTTCATAAAAATATTGCATTTCAAATAAAGCGCCCAACTTTGTCATCAGACTGCAACTTATTCATTACTTTGTGAACTTACATCACGCCTTTCTACGAACGCATTCATACATCATATACTCTACAATTTAACTGCATATCTCTACGCAAAATATCGGGCAGTACACAATATGAAGAAGACCACATATCAGATTAAAATTAAACCTCGTAGTAATATAATAACACATCCGTCTCGGTTCTAAAAAAAAACACAAATAAACCTCACTTGCCTTAAAACAAGTCCGGGTAGACTCTAACACCCATATATCTTACATGTTTCTAAAACCCGATACAGTAAAGGTCTGAAACTGAAGTCCCAGAGGCAACCAATAGTTTCCGTACTTCCACTAGAATATACTAGCATATGACCTCGCTCTCCTTCGAGAATATGCTTCACTCCGCAATCCAATGTTCTTCCGATTTAATGATACGACTAACTATTCCCACTGCATAGCAGATATCTGGCCTAGTACATAACATGACATACATGAGACTACCTACTGCCGAAGCAAAAGGTATCCTACTCATACGTTCTTTCTGCTCAAGAGTTTTTGGTGATTGCTCCTTAGAAAGATGAACTCCATGCCTGAAGGGTAAAGTTTCATTCTTGGAATTTTCCATGCTGAACCTAGCTAGAATTTTATCTATATATAAAGCTTGAGATAATGCCACACTCTTATTCTTCCGGGTCTCATAGAAGTTTGATTCCAAGAATATAGTTGGCTCTCCAAAATCTTTCATATCAAATTGTTAAGTAGCCTATCCTTTTACACTTGATAACACTCTATGTCGTTCCGATTAGTAAAATGTCATCTACGAAGACTAGGAAAAACTACTTTCGTACCTTGATCCTTTTGTAAACACAAGGTCTAATAGACTTTTCTCAAAACCATATAAAGTTATGGCTTGATCAAACCTTAATGTTCCATGTTCTGATGTTTCGCTTTTAGTCCATAAAACGGACTTGCAACTTACATGCCATGGTTCGCCTCTAACTATGAACCCTTCCTGGTTGTCGCATGTAGATGTCCCTTCTAAACTCCGCCATTTAAAAATGTTGTTTTGACATCCATTCCGCTAAATCTCATAATCTAGACTTCAGAGTTTGCCAATGGGTGTTAATCCTGGACATTTAAGCATGGCTATTGACCGAAAATGTTTCTCATAATCTATCCTCTTTTCGTACATAACCTTGCCACCAATCTAGCTTCAAGGTTTCAATTTTCCCATCCAAGTCGCCTTTTCTCTTTGTAGATCCACCAATACCCTATAGGTTTTACCCCTCAGGGTTCCCCAAGAGACTAGACTCGAAAGCTGAACACATAGACTCCATCTCACATCTACGGTTTTGAGCCACTCCCCTGCATCAACATCCTCCAAAGGTTTCTTGTAATTTATGGACTTCTCTTCGCCATCAATGGTTATAATTGGCAATGATTCTACCAACAAGTAGATATGTTGAGGTTTGCATGTCGCCTCCCACTACAATCGGCTCCACCGGTTGTCAGGTTCTAGCTGTGAAGATCTCTCGATCATTTTGAATTTGATTCTCTCGGGTTTTTCTTCGGTTCCACTAGATATCTACCATATTCTACTATTGGTTCCACTCGTGCTTGTTCACCTTCGAGTATATTTTCATTTTCCCTCTGTTGAACATCGCGACTCTAAACAATGGCACAATAGTCCAAATTGGTGTGGTTTAGGCAATTCTCAGCCGAAATAAGCTCCCTCAAGAATTACCTTACCTCGGGCTTGAAATTGTTTAGTCTTCCCAAGAATAATTTTGCATTAAAGGCTCACCATAACTTTCTTTCTAAGGAACTATAAAAGCCACCTCTGCCTCCTTTAGGTATCCTAATAAACAAAACATACTTCAAGACGAGATTCCAACTTATGTGGTCCTTTCTCAAGATATGCGCCCGAAGCACCTGATACGATAAATTGGGGGTCACGCCCGTCTCCACACCAAAGGTGTCTTGTAAACCGACTTTAGAAGGAATCAAGTTCAATAAGTATGTAGTAGAAGTCTCTAAGGCATATCCCCAAACGATATAGGTAGAGATGAATAATTCAAGATCATCTCACCATGTCTAGAGGAGTTATATTTTCTTTCAACCTCCATTTTGTCGAGGTGTTCCGGTGGGTCGATAGCTAGAACTATCCCCTCGAAGCAAAGAAACTTAAACTCTCCAGATAGGTATTCCCCGCCTAGGTCAGATCGAAACCGTTGATATGGACACCTAATCGTTTTTTCCGCTCAACCTTATTCGAAATTTATCAAAAGTTTCGCACTCGCGCATTAGGTAAACAAACCATCTTCGAAAGTAGTCATTTGTGTTGACAAAATACTATACCCACCTATGGCTTCGAACATGACAATGCGCATACATCGCATGCACCAATTCCACGCTTGGTTGGCGATATCCTTGGCCTCAAGGGCCTCTCTTGGTAATTTTACCCTCCCAATCAGATTCACACATTGGCATAGTTCAAATATAGGGAATTTAAAATCCCACTTTTCACTCAAATCATGTATCCTATTAGGATTAATATGATCTAATCGCAGCTCAAAGGTAAGTTTCATTTGATACTTTCCTTTCTTGGCAAGGTGATTTATGTTCCATTTTCAACAATTTCAATGGCATTTATATCATAGGACAAGGGACTTAAAAATAAAGATTATTTATAAGATCACCTAACAAATAAAAAAAGATTTACTTTATTGAAACTGAGGAATAACCCAGAATGTCAAACTCGTGTTCAACTAAACAATCGACAGAACCAAATTCCTCCTTGAAATCCGTAACAAATAAACAATCTTCTAAACATAAAGTCCATTATTCTCAAAAATAAAAACTAGTCCTATGGCCTTTGCGTAGATTAGCTCCCCGCTCCTAAGTTTTCAAGTATCTTCTTCAATAGATGTGCTATGTTGAACCATCGCAAAGAGTAACAAATAAACATGATTAGTGGCTCCTCGAATCAATGATCCATTTATCAATAAAATTCTCCACTAAACAAGCCCCAATAATAAGTAAATCACCTATATTCGCTTTTTGCGGCTCGGGGCAATTTCGCTTCACGTTCTTTCTGGTCTCGCGATTTGAAGCACTTCGCTTTCTGGGCTTCATTAAGGCCTGACGGTAACCGGTATCACCGCTTCTTTTCTCGTTTCTTGTTTACCTTAGGTTTCCTTTAGGTTTAACATAAAATCCAGAAATTGATATTGTTTGGCTTTGTGGAGAGATCACTTCAAGACTCTCAAGCTCATGCATCAATTAAACCGAGTCGATCCGTCTTATGCATATATTGTAATTGACTTTGAACTCGATTGAAATGTTTAGGGCAAGGATTGCAAGATGAGATTTATTTCTCTCATCTCCTCTTTGAAGTTTTGCCCCATCACTTCCGCTTCAACTACTATGTGAAATCATTACAAACAATGAACCTTCACACGCCTACCAAGCCATATGTGTGTTAATCAAATCAATGATAGCAAAATTGTCTCTGAGCAAGATTTCTTTAGCAAACATCCCTTCGAGAGTCTGGAGCATTTCTACTCCACTATCGAGAGGTGTTATTTGTTGCCTCTAATAACCCACAACACTGGCAAGAATATAACATCGAATTAAAGTAAGCTTGCATTCTCCCAAGTCGTATGTTCTATTTTTGTTATATCATTAGCACCAACTTTCGGGATAGCTGGCTTAGGGGTATCCAGGACAAACTTGATTTTCTCATAATCCAGAACGATGTATAAGTTCGTTTTCCAATCTTCAAAGTTATTTCCATTTAATGGTTTTTGATTCAAAATCATAGCTAGAGGGTTGAAAGATGTCATTTTCTGAAAAAAAATTTATTCATTATGGACACTAATATTAACTCGCTCACGGTGGGCAAGACATTTATAACAAACTAAAACTTGATCATAAAATGAATAGTATCCAACTAAGTCAAGTCCCAAAAAAAAATTGGAAGGCCACTTACCGGACTACTTACATCCCAATCTTCTTAGATAGAACCTTCCTAAATAATACACTTTCATTTCAATCATTGTTCATATAATCTATAATAATATTATTAGAGCCTTATTGGGAGGTTAATAAATTATTGTGGTTTTTAGGTCCTTGTTTAATTTTAAAATTCTTTAATTCCTAAGAGTCGATGGTGGACCTGGCCAATCTTAATTAAGATTTTAAATTATTTAGGTCCAATTCAATAAAACCCGATCATGATTATCCGGGCGGGGCTTCATGACCATTTTATTATTCGACCCACAAAAATTAAAGGAATTTTCTATAATTTATATTTATCTAGATTTTAAAAATAAAATTTAATTATGCACATGTATATCATTGATGCAAGATAATATGACAATCACCTAGTCTATATGTCATGTTATCACAACTAAAGCATGTTACCAAATATACGAATCATCCATGAATAAAAAAAATAATATATGAGTTAAAAAAAAAAAAAGAAGAGCCCCAATCCATGGTTTTCCTAAGAAAAGAAAAAGAAAAAAAAATCACAAGCCCAATAATACTAGAACCCATCAAGTATTATCCATCCAGCCTTGGGTCCAAATTTCACCCATTTGAAGTTTGACTTACTCGGGCTTGTAAGCCTTGAATTGAAGAGATTTCCGAAGCTTAAAACCCGAAACTTAAAACACACAACATAGAAACCTTAGCCGTCAAAGCCATCATTCGCGGTGTCGCCACCCGACCCAGAGCGCCACCCATAGCCGATGTCTGAAGGAGGGGTCTCGCAACCGGCACAAAACCTCCACGCGCTCTCACGCGACCTACCTGGCCGGAGGTGGGTACAGAAAGCCCACGTGCGTGCCCGCTGTGGGGTGCATGGGGATCGCCCGTGGTGGTTCACCCTGAAATTGGTCTGGCAAATAAGCTGCCTTTCCTTTTTTGCGCTTCTAACCCCAGTGACCGTTTGTCATTTGGATGTTTGTAGCCTCCGTAGCAACGCAAAATCGCCTCGCGTGTGCGTTGTCTCCTCCGCTGCCCTTCTATTTTCTTCTCTTCTGTTCTTCATTAGTCTTCAAAATTTTACAAAAATAATCCTATACCCTAATAAAATGGTGTACAGGAATTAGGGTTGTATTATCTTATTCTATTTATAGAGTATACGCCCTAAAATACTTAATAGCTATTTGGGCCTCCACACCTTAGGGCCTAAGTCCATGTGTGAACCCATTTAGTGTTTTAAACAACTTGACTCGCTTTGTATAAATAAAAATCCAATAGCACCCTCCTGAACATTTACATAAATGTAACTTGATGGCAGTCTTTTCCGGCTATCCGATAGTTGGGTATGACTTCATCCTACACGACGAGGCTAGAATATGAGATCAAGGCAAATGGGCAACTACATGGTAATAAGGACGCTTTTGAAGCTGAGGTGCTATAAGCTGCAAAGCATAGGCCCATCTTGCCTCCAAAACGATGGGGTATAGCCTCGTTAAGGTGGAAACAGACTGTTTGTTGCTGGTGTCAGCTCTCAAAGGGTCGTCTAGCTAGCTACCTCAACAGCGTAGGCTTAATTAGTCAGGATTGAAAAGCTTTATTGGTTGAGTTATCACTTAGCTCGTTTGAGTTTGTATGAGATAAGTTGACATGCTGCCCATGCACATGCTTGCAAGGGCAGTGGGTTTTGAGTCTGGTCTAGGGATTGGGACACTATCCTCCCTCTTATCTGTTGTGCTTTAAGGATGGATATTTACTAAATAAAATGCATCTTTAAAAAAAAAACTTAAATTCTTTCATAGAAAATCAAATAATTTTGAAATACATAAATTTCTAACGATCTTTAATTATATTTGATTTTTATAGGTTATGTTTGCATGAAGCATGTTTATAGGGAAAGCAATCGTGCAACATCCATGGAAAAAACTTTAAAACTTAAATGTTGATAAATATTTTTATTTTTATTTCAAACTTATTGCATTTATTTTACCTCATCAATATAAAGATTAGGATATAATTTTTTTCCTTAATACCTTCCAAAAACTAAATAGATCTCAATCTATTTTTTATTTTCATTTATTTTTTCTTATTGTCATCTTTCTAGCAAGGGTTAAGAGGCATTTTTACCTCTTAACTATAGTCCACATGCCTAACTCAAATGATTAGAACGTTCAACGTTTAAAGACAGGACATATAGTCAACTCATCCCCTTAATTAATTTTTTTTTTGTCATTTTTAACCTCAACTATGACTCAAGTATCAATTTAGCTCCTCAATTGATTTTTTTTTTTTTTTGTCATTTTTACTCTTGTAGCATTTTTATTTTTATTTTAATAATTAACACTTTGTAACAATGTAGTAAATTATTCGAATCCCGTATTCCAACTTGGGACCCTGCACCTTCTTGGATATTTTGTTTTTTTAAACTTTGAATGCTTTATCAATTGAGATAGGCATGTAAACTACTTTTATTGTATTTAAAATCAATAATTTTTGTCCTTCTAACTCATTAGTAACAATGCCTAGGGAGACACTTTTTAAAATAAAATAAAATAAATTATAGGTCCTAATACGAACATGTGTGGAAACCATGACATGCAATAGAGGGATAAATTAAAATTTTTTTTGCAAGAAACTAGTTATAATTACTATACTATATTTTAAGGTATTCATATTTACTTATTTACTATATTTGATTTTTAAAAAAATATAAAAAGTTAAAGAATTGTTTTTTTTAATATTTACTTTCACAAAGAAAAAATCAAAAATTAAAATTTATTCAACATATTATATGTTTTAAAAAATATTTAATACTTTATACAAGATAAATACATAAAATGACTTTAAAAGAAGTGTGTAAAATAAAATATTGAGCTTAAATATGTTTTTAATTTAATTTAATTTTTTATATTTTATTTCACTAATACCAATTTGTCAAATAATTTGATTTTTCTTTTCATATGAAAAATAAGGGTAAAATTATTAGTTTTAAATACTACAAAAGTAAAAATGACAAAAAAAATTAGTTAAGAGGCTAAGTTGACAACTCAACCATAGTTGAATAACATAAATAACAAAAAAAAAATAGTTAATGTGCTAAATTGACACTTGGGGCGATAGTTGGGGGGTAAAAACTCTCTTTAACCCTTACAACAATGCTCCAAAAAAGGCAAAACATAGGGAGGGTTCGCCATAGGAAGAGGAGGGGTCTCATATTCAAATCCTAATGAAACAGTTTATTATATTATAACAAACAAAAATGAATGAACTAAATTTGAAGATATATTTAAAAATTGTTCAAATTATCAAAATTTTATTTTCCTTTACATTTTTTCTTCTACTTTTTATTTTTATTTTCTTTTTATTACATATTGCCTCAAATTTTTTGAAAATCAAATATAGGAAGGGAAAATAAAATTAAGAGGGAAAATAAAGAGGAAAAAATGGATTAAAATAACCTAAGGACAGCTCAAGTGGTTCGACTTTCAATTTTCTCCTCAATGATCACTCGCTAAGTTCCTTCAAGGCCACAAAGAGTTATAAAATTGCTGTGTCCGACACCTAAGGTTATACAAAAATAAAAATAGATTTAAGGTGAATAATAAGTTATTTTCATATGTGGAACCAGCAGATTTAGAGCACCATCTTTTAAGCCAGCCCAAGATGCAACCGAGTAAACCTACAAAACAGTTAACAATTGAAACCCAACAATTAGCACTGCAGGCCTCCTAAAACACTTTCCAAATGTAGAAAGTTCTCTGTAGCATCCTGACGTAATAAGGCACAACTTAGTAAACCCCTCCGATGTATGCATTATAAAAAGAAAAATAATGGAAAAAAAGTAAAAGAAAAGAAAACACTGTTGGTCATTCCATGCATCAACGTTATAATTTTTGTTTTATTTGGTTTTTAAAGTAATTGTATTTTTAGACAGTTGGTTTTTTACTTTTTCATGACTCATTACTAAATTTTTTGAATTTTTGATTGAATAGAAAAAATCAAAATATTTGAATTTTTTAATGTTTTATTTAATGTTTTTTCTATTAAAAAAACCATATTTTCAAACCCTTAAAATAAGAACATGAGACTTTATGATCCAATCATACTAAATAAAAGCACATGCATTTTAAAATTTTATTTTCAAAATTAAAATAAAAATGAAAATTTGGATTTTTGGTAGATAGGATATTGTTTTTTGCTTAAAAATATAATTATCTCAAATTTATGATGAAATGTTGATTTTCATATATTATATATTTAACATGTATAAATGAGGATGGATTTTTTCTCGTGGTATTTATTTTATTTTCAAAAACTTTAAAATTATTTTCATAATATTTTTAATTTTTTATAAATATAAAATGTTGTTTTTATCAAAGAATGATGGTTGCAACCTAGGGGGGCATAGTTAGTGGGTGCATGACACCTCCCTTGGCCAACATATCCCCATCATATCTTTAAGTGTGCACCTCATCTCACCACACAGCTGAGCTCTAGGGACTTATTAGCTAGGAAATCAGTCACTGGCTTCCTTCATGGATAAGAGCAGGTTTTATCAGAGCTTCCCGAATTTTCTCAACCACCTGACGTCGCGATTAAATCCAGCTAGCATGTACTCGCAAAATAAACAAGAGAGCGGCGGTGGTGCGCCCGTCGCCTCTTCGATGCCAAAGTCAAGCCTTGAGATCTAGAGAGAGAAATCAATCAGATTTTCAAATCAAGAGCATCTGACTTCTACGGTGTCACCCTCTAACTTTACTGAGAGGTCATTGGTCCGCTTTATATGGCGTAGGTGATTCTCTTCCTAAACGGAAGGGAATATGGCGCTTTGTTCTGTGTTTTTATGACCTATTCTTCTCTTTATATAACCAACCATTCTTATTTTCAAGGCTTGACCACCATCAAGAAGGTTACGTGGCACACTCATCGGCTAAGACTGCTTGGGAAGATATGAGGCGCCACTCAGCTTTCTAAAGATAGTAACCTAGCCAAGAAAGATTTGCTTAGGCATTATGTCTCCCTGCCTCGGGTCAAGTTAAGTATGTTTGGTTCAACTTTAAATGATGACGATCGGTCCCCCGAGATCGAGCCTCTGTAGGCTTTAGCCTTGGGCCGCAGACCGGGCTTTTACTTATCGACTCAGGATGGAGTCCGCTGAAGAGGATCCGGCCAAAACCCACATCTACACTGGCTACTACCGTTTATTCGGCTCTCCCGTGAGCCAAGCATAAACTAGCTTAGAATATGTTTCAACAATCAGGGACTGAACCCTTCCAGGTGACCCGAAAGCCATGGCAGAGCGCCCACAACTCTACTTCCTCCATGGAACAGTCACCCAAATTTGTAGCATAGCCTGAAATCCAATCGCCTTTACTATCCCTCAAAACTCCTCCTCCCTCGGCAGCCATCGACTCGTTCTTGACACAACCACTAGCATTAGGAGCGATCCAACTCCTCTTAAGTGGTGTCCATCCGACCCACCTGATATAGTAGAAATACCATGACCCCTTTGTACTCTAGAGTTCTCCATGGCCGTGTGCACCTTAGCTGGAGTTTCAATTCTTAAGTAACTCTAATTTTATCCCATAATGGCTGGTTCCTCTTTTGTTAAAGATAAAGCGTTCCGCCATCTCCATAGCCACCAAAGGGTGATAGCAAACTGATTTTGCACCATGCTGTTTTGAGACTTCAGTTCCCTTATTGCTCAAGTTCCAAGTCATCAAATCCTTGAATGAAAGTCCTTACAGCTTTCTCTTTTCAGTTTCATTTATAAAACTCCTCCAGACTATTATATATTTCTCATAGAAGCGGAAAACATGATCCAAGTCTTCGGGGAATCCTTGACACGCCTTGCAATGGGACTTAGAGGTTAACTTACTCTATGACAACGTTTCGCATATGTCATGACTTTCCATGTTGAGCCCACACCAATCGTCTTTACTCTCTGAGGGACATTAAGTTTCTAGATCCTTCCTATACTGGGTTCAGTGGGAACTAGAGGAAACGATAAACAAATTATACGTCGATTTCACAGTAAAGAAACCATCGACAGTAAGACCCTAGCAGAACTCGTTAGCCTCACTAGCATCTTGCCTGATAAATTTACTCACCAACACATGAGTCCAAAGACTTCGATTTTCTGAGCACAACCTCCATCCCAGCTTTGCCATAAGGGCTACATTCATGCATCTCATCCCTCTAACACCTAGACCACCATGGTCCTTGCTACTAGTGATAGTGTCACAATTCTAAAGACGAATTTTTTTGTTGTCATCCGTGTGCCCCCATATAAACTTCCTAACCATTAGGTCTATTTTACTACAAACTCCTATGGGAAGGAGAGTAAATTGCATGATATAGATGGAGATTGTGGTAAGGACTGATTTGTCTAATGTCACTCTTCCTGCAAAGGATAGGAAGAAAGTTTTCCAACTGGAAAGCCTTGCTGCTGTTCTGTCTACTGTATGTTGTCTGTGTAAGAAAGAATAAATAAAACCAAAATATCTACTTGTTGTAGAAACCTGAGAAATCATAAACCAAATGGTTGGACATTCCAAGCAATATAAACTTAATGCTGCAAAATAATGGTTATTCAAGAAAAACCAAAAATAAATTAAATCAATAAGAAAAGAGGAGAATATAACCCAGTCTATAAACAACCGGAATGCAAATTCAATTTCAAGACAATTCGCTCCGTCAGTGGCCACAGATCGGGCAAGGCCTATCTCCAAAAGATAAAACTGTGTCGAATGGTCGACAAAAACACTTTGTCGCCACTGGGCTGAATCTGATGATGTGTTTGCACTATCATCGATAAAAGGACGAATTTAAGGAAAACTCAGATCATCACCCTTTTTTTACTGCTCTTCCCGAAATACCTGCATGACCTTGAAAGAGAAGCAAAGGATAGACGACCTTTTGGAATGCCAAACCGCTTCAAACCTTTAGAATTCGAAATTAATTATTCATTGAATGTCATTAATCTCATTTATTGAGTGTCAATTATTCCATATAACTGAAATCCATAGAATTATGAACAAAGAGTTATTCAGTGAAACTCTTAGAATTCCGAAATTAATTATTCATTAAATGTCATCCATTTCATTCACTATATCCAACAGTCTGTTGATAGAGCATCGAGGCTGGTGACCTTGCTATGGATAGAGGGTGTGCCCAAATACTTCACCAGACTCTTAGATATGGGAATCCCTGCCATCTCATAAATTCTTTTAACCTTCTTCATATTTACACCACAATAAAAACATATATTAGACTTTTAAAGGCTAACTTTTTGTCCCCAATTGGTGTAGAAAAGATCTAAGCACTGCATAATAACTCTCATTTGATCTTGGGAAGCTTCTGCAAACAAGATCAGGTCATCTACAAAGAAAAGATGAGAAATCGAAGGACCATTCATGGGATAAATTGGAATGAATTTCCACGTACTAGAGTAGACTACCTTATGAATAATATTGCCAAGTCTCTCCATGCAAAGAACAAAAATCTAAGGGGATATAACATCACCTTGACGAATTCCCCTTGAAGGCCTGAACTTTTCCAGCTTTTTACCATTCCAAATAATTGACATGGTCGGATTTTCAATGCAACTCATAACATTGCTTACCCATTCCATTGGCAAACCTAACTTGTCAAGAGTGTCCCTGATAAACCCCCAAAAGATGTGTCACAGTCTTTCTCAAAATCAATCTTAAGAGTCATAATTCCTTTTCCCTTTTTTTTTTTTTTTTTTTTTGGGCATAGAGGAAGCAATTCCTGGTAAACAATGACATTATCAACAATCTACCTGCCTGGACAAAAGCTGCTTTGATTAGGAGCCACCAATTGATCCATTAACTCCTTGAGTCTGTTTTCTATAGTATTTGTGATAATTTTGTACCCCACATTGCATAAACTGACTGGTCGAAGCCGGGATGTTGATTCTGAATTTGGAATCTTAGGGATGAGAGTCAAAATAGTATCATTTACCAAGGTTCTCGACTCAAAGAAATCTAGAACAAACCAGCACATTGTATCGCCCACAACTTCCCACATGTGTTGATAAAAACCTGCATGCATACCATCCGGGCCAAGGGACTTAAGGGGGCCATGTCGAACATTGTTGCTCTAATTTCTTCCTTTGTAAAGGGTTGGGGGATCCTGTGGAGATGGATGGATGAAACCGTGGGACCACTAAGACAATGGGTGGTAGCGTCTCTAATCTCATTCTGTCATCCTCTGTAAACACTTTTTATAATATCCCTGCACCATATTCTCATGCATATCAAAGTCTGTAATCCATTGTCATTTATGATTTGAGAGGTTCGATAATATATTTGCCTTTTCGAACAATGACTGAGCCATGATAAAATTTGGGTATTCCTATCCCCTGAAGTTATCCAATCCTCTCGTGACCTTTTTGAAACCATAATAGTTCTTCTTGCCTTGAACTATGTCTGAAGTCTTTTCTAAAGTTTCCATTCTGGGGCCAACAAATAATTAGGATCTATGCTCCGCCAAATGTTTTGAACTCCAACAACTTCTTGCCCATAGTCTTTTCTTCTTATTTTAAAGATGTACCAAAGCAATCTTTTTGCTCCAATCTGATAGCCCGCATGTGACACGACACGCTTCCTTGATCACTGCGCTTAGAATACAAAGCATAATAATAGAGGGAATCTGAAAATTGCATACATGATTTGGAATCCATGGTTGCTTGATGCGGAATCAATGAAGATCTGCAAAGTACGATCTCAAGATCTTCTCCCTTATCCCCAGATTTATGACACTGGCTTAATGAGACTGCCACTCAAGAGTTAGAGAAAAGCTCTCCGAATCAGATGCGAAGATTTAATAACGATCCCAGGTTGTGTGGAGGACTCAGCTTTTTACGATAGAGTTCCGACCACTGCCTTCCTGACACGTCGTCGCACTCCACCCCACACCAGCCAGCCCCATATTAAACTAATAAGAATCCATATATCTCACTTTATTAGACCAAACATAATTCAGCTTAATTTCTATTAATAGCTCACATTAATGAAAATCTTACATTCTCCCACTCGCTATATTAATTGAAACAAAACTCGTGCGCGCACCTTCATATCGCCTGTAGATTATTCTTAATAAATAATCCCATCCCATACAAAGCTCCTCGAACACTCGAATCATGGTGGTAATTGCATGTACTCACGCAGCCTTCCATGGTCACGGTAGTGCTTTCTAACTTTAATTGATATGGATTCATTATGGTAGTGTGTTAAATGGACACACTCTCATAACGCAGTGATAATTTCCGCGTTGCTATCCATTTCGTTAAATTCCAAATTCTCTCCTATGTCACAAAACCTAGCAGTCACCAGAGAATATCCATCATGGTTCCAACGACCTCAGATATGCGTTACCTTGATAGTAACTCTCTACTTTATGTGCAACAAGACATATTGTTAAGGCTAATGCCAAGAATGCCCCATAGTCTATGCTCAAGGTTTATACAATGCTCCTCGAAGCTTAGAACAATTATTCAGACTAACTTGATAAATCTACATTCACAAATACCTTATCAATGCAAAAGAGTTTGATGATAAATTCAATTATTACAAAAATGTAATGAACCCGATTCAACCTTCATAAAGAGCAACATAAAACTTAATACTCCCACTAATTTATGTATGATCGATCCCATGATACTCCTAAGCCCATGTTAATGACATGTCTATCAAATACACATGGCTATACAGCCTTTAGTTACGGATCCGCAATCATATCATCCGTTGAAATGTGCTCCACCGCAATGTCACCGCTTTGAACTTTTTCCTTTATAGTCGCATTTCGACTCCATGTGCTTAGACTCTCGAGACCTCCTCGTTGTCATAATGAACAACACCGCAGCTATTGTCACAATACAACCTCCGTATAGCTTCATTCCACAAATCAAATACCTAACTCCTTAATGAGGTTTCTGAGCCAAATCGGGCCGAAAAGGCTTAAAGCATGCTACAAACTCCGCTTGCATGGTAGGATGCAATTGATTTCGCTTTCTCACTTTCCATGATACTCGCACTCCCGTTAACTTAAAAAGATGTAATCATGTTGATTTCTTTTTCATCCTACGCAAAGAAAGTCCGAATCCGACACTCAACTAGCCGTAGGTCCCGATCATGTTTGTAAATCAAAAGATATAGTCTGGTTCTCTTAAGTACCTCATAACCTTCTCGGGCAAAGAACTCCAATGATCATGTCCTCGGATTCGACTGATGACCGCCTTAAAGTCCCCAAGCAGAAGGCATATCTAGCCTAGTGCATACTTGAGCATACATAATACTCCCAAGTGCACTAGCATAAAGTACATTCTTCATTTGGGCTTTCTCAATATCTGAATGAGGACATTGTGACAGACTCAACTTATCACCTTTACAGACAGGAGCAATTCATGGCTTACATTATTGCATGTTGAATCTTTCTAAAATACGAACAATACAGGCCTCCGAGATAAACCTAATAGTCCGCGAACGATTCCCCGTGGAATCAATGCCCGTGACAAGACTCTACCAAGGTCCTTCATCGTTCTTCGACAACATCCGCTTGGTTCTTCATGCAAGAAACCAAGGTCACTACTGCAAGCAGGATATCATCTATGAGTATTAGAAAATGAATTTCCTCCCACCGAACCTTGCAAGATATACATTGATCTACTTTGTTCTCAACAAAACCATATGAAGCAAACAACATTATGAAACTTCGCTACCATTGTCTAGAAGTCATGAGACCATAAATAGACTTTTTCAGCCTACATACAAGGTACTCGAATCATTTGCCGCCAAAACCTTCGGCCGTAATTACATAGACTTTCATTAAGGTCCCATTGAAAGGAACTTTTAAGATCCATCTGGTGTAATTCCATATCGAAATGAGCAACTAATGCCATGATCACCTCGGGAAGAATCTTGAAGAGACTGAGAAAAGGTCAGTTTCATAGTCTACTCCTTTTCTCCGAGTGAAACCTTTGCTACCGCCTCCGGCTTTAAACTTCTACAATCTTTTCCTTTAGGGTCCCTTTAGTCTTATACACCATTTGCAAACTAATGGGCCTTATGACCTTCGTGTAATTCAATCCAGTTCCCTAACCCATTATGCCTCATAGATTAAATTTCATCTCTCACTGGTGATCCAATCCTACGCTTTGGATCGAGGACAAGAAACAAATTTCTCATAAGTTATTGATCGGGCCTACGTAACCGATATCGTAGTCTTGCTCTCCCATATGTAATTAAATAGTCCGGTGGTATAGCCGATTGCCTCTCCCTAGTGGATCTCCCCATCGAGTAGTAATAGCCACATCCCGCACTGAGAGCCTTGATGAACTTATTAGAGTCAGTTTCAACAACAGATCTCGAGCTCAACAAAGTTCAATATGGTGTGTGGGAGTTCTACACCATTTGTATGGGAGGAAAGATAAAGATACCATATTATCCACCGTACTATTATCCTCAAATAGTCCGTGAGCAAATTACTTTCTTCTACCACATCAAACTCCAAAAACTTA
This sequence comes from Tetrastigma voinierianum, assembly GCA_016808115.1. NCBI lineage: Eukaryota > Viridiplantae > Streptophyta > Magnoliopsida > Vitales > Vitaceae > Tetrastigma > Tetrastigma voinierianum. The sequence continues at coordinate 164,425 of JAEQBH010003143.1, read as the reverse complement.
ACCGTCAGGATTCCACAATTCTTCTTTGCGGCCTCCATCGGGATTTCTTATAGAACCGATATCCCTTCAATGTCTCGTAAGATACAAAGTAACACCGAGTGGCTCCTCTGAGTCCAATCATTTAATGTTGGATTATACAACTTCACTTCAAGCAGACATCCCCAAACCTTAAGATGGTTTAAGCTAGGCTTACTTCACCCATAACTCAAAAGGAGTCAATGAAACAAATCTTTGTAGTACACGATTCGAACGACAAAGTCGCTTTCTGCTTCACCCCACGTAAAACCGGTAAATTTGTCCTTAATTAATCATACTCCTTACCATTTCCATAAGAGGTGATTGCGCCTTCAGGCTACACCATTTTGCTCAGACTCCCAGCATGGTAAATCGTGGCCACCATCCGCATCCTCTATATTTGGCGAACGGCCCCTTTGTCGGGCCCTAAGATCGCCATGCTTGCCATAATACTTCCACTGGGTCGATCCATCAACTGGCAGACTTTTCCTAATCAAGCTGACTTCATCCGAAAAATCTCGAACTTGTGTCAAGAGGACTCACCTTTTCTTTAATCAAGTACAAATAACCATATCAAGAATAGTCATCAATAAATGTGATGAAATAAAAATTTCTACACAAGGTCATCGTGATATGTCCACTTATATCGGTGTGAATGACATCCAACAAGTCGACCATTGGATCGCAGCTTTCTTTTCTTATCTTGGTCATTTTACTTTCTATAATAGCTTCACGCGATATCTCTAAGTCATTTTTAAGAGTAGGCAGGATGTTAGTCTTTATCACCTTTTCTACTCTATCCTGTGAGATATGGGCCGTCGCTTATGCCACAATGCATAAGACTCTTCCTAGGTAATGGTCTCTTTAGAAACAAACATTTTCAAATGTGATAAGCCGACGTGAGATATGTCATTGGGAGATAAACTCATCCGTATAACTGGCTGACATATGACAACACCCAACCTTATTTGAATTAAGAAAATATTGTAATAACATTGCTTTTGATTTCAAAAAAGAGTAATCATATAACTAAACACGATACTAAACTAAATTCATTTCAAAGGAAGGGTACATAAAAGGTGTCTTTCAACATCAATTTAAAACTTAATCTAGAATTAAGATTACATCTCCTAACAACACACATCCGCCTTCTCGTTGTTTCCCATGTTGAGTTTTGATTCATCCTTATTCTGCTTTCCTCCATGAGAACTGTATGGTAAACGCAACATGATTAGTTGCTCCGCTATCGAGCCACCAAGAACTTGATTGGTGCTTCTGATAGGTTGGATTCACAAACAAGTGCTAAAGAATCATTACCTGTAGTTTCTCCACGCAAGCCAGACATCCAAGCTTTTAAATTTTGCATACCTTTTTCATGTGACCTTTCTTCTTACAAAAGAAGCAGCGATCACCATCTTCTTTTTTTTCAAGAATTGCCTTGGACCCATATTGCCTGATCGACCTAGTTTCTCGAGTACCTTTATGAGTACGACTTTGAACTTCTTTATTTTTCCTTTTATGGGAACTAGCAGCGATATAAGGCCATATGCTCTTTCTCCTTCTTAAGTTTCTCTTCTTCCGCCACCACCCCGCTATCAAGTCACATTAATCGACCAAGTCTCATTCGGGAATTGTAATTTGTCTTTATAATCCCAAAATCAAAGGGAAGGGTGTTTAGGGCTTGATGCACAATGCAAGCATCGAATGGTAACATTAAGAGCTTAAAGTCGCTCTTAGCGTCTACCATCCCTGACATAATCTTCAACTCAAATAGCATTCATCATACTTCATGTTGAAGAGTTTTTTGCCATGTTCCAATCCTCAAGATTAGATGAAATTCGATTTCTAAATTTCTATGGTCGCTATCATTTCCTTAGCATTACTAATCAGGTAAACCACTTTTAAGTAATTTGAATGGATTTCTTCATCATTAGATTACAAACTGATTGCTCCTTTCCCAGTTGGGATAACCGCTTTCTCACTTCAATATCGTAATAATATTCCGCTCGCCTATCTTTGTAAGAGAAATGTGAACATCCGCCCATTCCAAATAGAAAATCCTCTCTTTCCATTAAAGTTCAATCCAAGAAGGGGACTCCTAATTGAAATAATTTCCCGCCATGTAAAAATCACTAAAACAAACAACAATACAATCAGATCATGAATATTTATACAGAGAATTACATACATCATCACATAATCACCTTTGGGTTAAAATATGACATGTGCTTGTACACTCTCCATATGACAGCGGCCATGAGAACATATTCTAATCTTTCGTGAAATCACCACCTGTGTGTAATGAACCACTAAGATCGCCATTTCTCAAGCTCATGCTATACATGTATCCTCCATGAACTAACATAAGATCACCTCCTTTGGGAGAAGCACCGCAATAAAACAGGAGACATCCCACCACAATATGAGACTGATATTTCTCAAACCCAACTGGGCGCACTTTTGGCGGTCACAACCCAATTGAATCCTTGGAAAATCTCTCATACCAGTGGATATAAACTTTAAGGTATCACATTCATTATATATATATGTAATGCCGTACGTAAAAACAGGGCGTATGTCTTTACATTACATGTCATGCTAATTATATTGTTTAATTCATTAATATTAACAATTGGTTCTTGATATAGTCCTTATGTGGTGGATATATGTGAGCTATCATACATATTTCCAAAATCATAGAGAAATACAAGAAATTATAAAATAACAAAAATACGCTGCGACATAGAGTTCTTCTTCACGTGATGAATCTGTAACAGCTTCAAACATGTAAAATAAATATACCACATTGTAGAGCATCTCGATATGAGCGCGTCGGTACCAAGATCGTCTAAACGGAGGCGTTTCCGACGCGCGCACGCACGGCCGCCGAAGGCGTGAGGTCCGAACGTCAAGATCCGTCCGGAGGACGCCACGACGCCATCGGGCCGCCGCGATGACGCTATCCGGATCCGCCAAAATTGGCCGGGCGCTGACCGGCCGGGTCAAAAATCCGGTTTCGGGCGCCGACCGTCGCGTCAACGGCTCTGGAGACACCGCGGGTCAACCGCCCGCTCGTGAACGGTCAAGATGACGTTAGCATGACGCCGCGATCCGTAACTTGGAACCGGTCTGACTGGTCGGTGAATGGGCCGTTTCGACGCCGCAAACCGTATGGTTCCGATCCGCGCGCAGTTCACGCCACGTCAGGCTTAATGCACGCGGCGCGCGCCGTGGCGCAAGAGGGCGTGTCCCGGCCCATGACGCGGCCACCCAATCATCTTCTCGCTCGATGAGCAGATTCCAAACATGCAATAAATCAAGTTTTGATTTGAAGAAAGTTTCCGAACCGGATGTAAACCTCGATTTAATAAACCTAAAAAATAAAAGTTATTCCAATTCATGTTTTGAATTTAATCCATGGTTGGCTCGATATCAACTCCGTAGGACACGTGACACTTCCCGGATCACTACGCTTAGAATACAAAGCATAATAATAGAGGGAATCTGAAAATTGCATACCTGATTTGGAATCCATGGTTGCTTGATGCGGAATCAATGAAGATCTGCAAAGTACGATCTCAAGATCTTCTCCCTTATCCCCAGATTTATGACACTGGCTTAATGAGACTGCCACTCACGAGTTAGAGAAAAGTTTTCCTTCGAATCAGATGAGTATTGAATAAATCGAACTTTAGGTTAGGAGGGACTCGAGCTTTTATTTATAGAGTTCCGACCACTGTGTCCTTCATACGTCGTCAGATCAAATTTACACCACCAAACATATTAAACTAATAAGAATCCATATATCTCACTTTATTAGACCAAACATAATTCAGTTAATTTTTATTAATAAAGCTCACATTAATGAAAATCTTTGAACATAGTCTTTTCTTATTTTAAAGATGTACCAAAGCAATCTTTGTTCCAATCTGATAGCCCCAAGTGCCACTGCTTTAATGTTTTCTCCAAGGGGATCATGGGATTTCCAAAACGAACCGACTACTTCCTTAATTGCCGGGTGAGTCAACCAGGCTGCTTGAAATTTAAAATCAAACCTGGGAAGAGGCAGCAAGGTCTCCTCTAGATGGATAAGAAGTGGAGTGTGATCTGAATTAATTTTGGGAAGATGAGTGACTGTAGCCCATTCAAATCTGAACTTCCAAAATGCATTGCAAAGACCCCTATCCAATCTCGCTCCTTTGGAAGTCCTGGCCGAGTTTCCTATAGTCCAAGTAAACTGAGGACCATTAAAACCCATGTCAGTGAGTTGCATTTCTGAAATTCAATTTGTGAAATTCGTACATCTTCTACTATCCATATTCCCTATTTTCGAAGTACCATCTGCTTGTTCCACTACATTGAAATCTCCTGTTGTCATCCATAGTTTAGAAGGGTTCAGAGTGTTATGGTTGAGAGTGTGCCGTAACGACTTTCTCAAGTGATGTTTTGTGGCCTCCCACAAACTACTGAGTACCACAAATCCTCCAAGGGTTTGAATGTGCATATGAATGAATTGATGATGAGTTTGAATCACCTCCACCTGAATACTATTTTCCCATTGTGAGGACCCTGGTGATAGATTACCGCTACAAAGCATGCATCGCAAGCCTAGAATTTTGCTAGTTCCTGACAACTAATACGTACTATACCGTTGAGTCTGCCTCTGCAACTAGATACAGCTTGAATTACATCGAATTCGAGACATTGAATTTTTACACATTTTGAGATAAAGTCGATGAATGACATGGCGCAGGTATTACGGCACTGGTGACACATGCCATGTAGCACCAGACAAGTGGACACTTGGCACATGGAAAGCCAAGTGTCATATTCTTATCATGCACAATTTATGGGGGTGGATTATAATGCAGAGAAACACATGGCATGGCATTGCCAGCGTCAAGTCGATTAAGAAAGGTGTCCTACACCTAGACCAAAAGGAGTTCGGTGGGGGAAAAGATAGCAAGAAAGGAGAAAGAAAGGAAAAGAAAAAGGAGAAGGAAGTCCAGTTTTCTACTAGTATTCCAACGCTTAAACAATGGTAGCTCACTAAGCAAGGTTTGTACTGAATCGCTTCCAGCAGGTAGGGTTCTCTTCTCCTACTTTGGTTACCATCGTTTATGGTCATTCCATCGCCATGAGGCGAGTCTCTAACATTTGACTAGTGCAGATCAGCGGTACTAAACTGGCCGTTCATAGTAAGTCGTCCAATGTACTTGATTACTCTTAGCAAGCATCCACATGTTAAGTTTAATCATCTCATGCTTACGATTTATGAGATCCACTACTTAATCCAATTAAGGAATATAACATGTACTAATCTATTCTAATTAGCAATGTTCCTTCTTGTTGATCCTATGATTAGTAAAACAATTTAGATACTAACATAATTTACACATGATATCAATCTACTATCATGATTATATGTTATGTATCAAGGACTTCAAATCGATTTGATCCAATACATCTATAAGAAATGAATATCAAATCAATGAAAAAGCTCTTTGTCACCAATATAAATAGTACTATAAGTGCTAAAGGTGATTGTCTTTAGCACTTTAATAATCTGGCTCAAATGATTATTAGATAACTTCATTATTTGATTTTTACCTATATTCTGTAACCCCAATATCAGGGCCCTCCAACTATTGTTTATTTTATTCCTCGACATTCGCCTTCTTATGAGTCCAAGCATTTTCAAACCCGACTTCAGAACCTTAACATGTACCTTTATTTCTGAATCGTAGGCATAACACAGAGAGCAAGGCACATTGTCAAGGAACGCCTGACAGTAAAAACAAGGCTCACGTAATCTACAGCCGACCCAAGAGCACTGTACCCCAACGAAACATTCAGCCCATTCGCTAAACCCAAAGGAGAGGTGTATGCCCATTGCAAGATTCAAGCCTTTCGTGCCGCCTCGAATGAGGGTCCAACCCGCTCGTCTAAAGAGCATCATTATGGGAAGTCTCCCATAGGTACAGTAAAATAGAATAATCCTCGAGTATTATAGTTGGTCTCGCAAATCAAATCGATCCCCAATAAGGAAGGAAGCATTAATATCCCAAATAAACCCGCTTCTTCTACATCTTACCAAACTGGCATCGAGACACAAAAACATTCCCATCCAATGGAACGAACTTAGTCACCACCCAACCTGCTAAACATCTACTATAAATACAAGGCACCCTACTCCGCCAAAGCACGAAACTAACGCTAATGCCAATAATTACACGATACGCACGAGATACATTCGCCCCTCTGCGCCTCTTTTCTCCTCGTAAAGAAACCGACTCAGCATCGAGCGCCACCGCGGCCCCTCGCCACCCTTCTTTCTTTGCTATATTGGCAGAGGAAATACACCCTTCAAAGCCAAAGAAGAGATCAGATTAAATTCTCCCATTCCTACAGACGATCCATCACTTACTAACATTCAGAAATTTCACCAAGATTCAGTCCCACTACGCCCCTCACGCTCCAAACCCAGCCCTGGCCGGGAAACATCATCAGTCGTAGTTCAATCACATGTTTCATGTTTCCCATATTTGATACTTCAAAGCAACCGATAAGAAGATGATAAACAAAAATAAGTTAATAAAATATACTCTGCGTTTTGTTACGATTTTTTATTTTATAATCGTGAATATTCCGCCCATCTCGAGCGTACTCGATTAATTTCACTAGGGCCCCATTAGTTAACTACGAGTAAACCTCATGGACCCTAAGTGTACTCGAATTGATTTACCACGTGCTAAAACCCTAACGCTTTAATTAATCGAGCTACTCCTCGGATAATATATATATATATATATATATATATATATATATATATATATATATATATATATATTGTTAAATCGGATATCTAGATCGCTTTATTAGCTTGGTTTTCCATCCAAACGAAACTCATGCCCTTGCTTTTCCCTAGCTATTTTATCTCCCTAGCTTGCTCCATTCTCAAACGAATGGCCTTCATTTTTCTACATGGGTTTGATTAGCCTTAGAACATTCTTCATATTCAAATGACTTTTTTCCTTTGATTTTTTGGCAACTTTCTAAAACAATACATGATGAATGAAAATTAAGTACAAATCCCGCTTAGCACGTCAAAATACAGCATCGTGGTTGTGATTCGCAAGCAAGAAATACTCCGGTAAAATCAAAGAGAAAATGAAAGAGGAAAATAAACCAAATATATTCATGTGGTTCAATACAATGTGCCTAAATCCATAATAATGACGGCTAAAACTTTGTATTATAATAAGCAACAAGATTACATAGGAATGATGATAATGAACCTTGAACATGCCAAAATTATAAAAATATCACCATAATTATAGGCAAAACCGATGAGTCGCCATGTACCTAAACCTTCCATATGTAAATTCCACGTCTATGTGGATTTTGAAGATCCCAACAGGCCAACAACATTCTTGCTTCCAAAAGAGAGCAAGGCCCCCACCACCCCCCATATTAATTATGAGAGCATAATTCTCTTAATAAATATAAAATATATATTTATGAGATACAACAAATAAAATTCTGAAGAAGCAAAGGCCTTAGACAAGTGAAGACTTAAGCTGGATTCTCGAATTTTCTTGTACAAGCATAACCTAGTATAACCTAAGACCATATCCTAAAGAATCTTTTCTTTTCCTATCTATAACTATATACTGGTTCACATTTTACTTTAATTTGGTTCTTCTATATTTTCATCATATCGTACATAATAAAACTAAAGTATAATAAAATCTCTAAATAAATTGTTTTTTAAATAATTAGAAATTATTTTTTTATTATGATGTCATATATTAATAATCAGGTCATTAATCACATCAATATATTATAAATCAGCAGTCATACAAAAAAATCATTTTGAAGTAGAGTTTATTTTTGAAATAGATGTCACTACATAAATAATAAATTAAATTAAAAATTAATATCGAATTAAAATAATTTGAACACATTATTATCATAAATAAATTAAAACAATTTTTTGTTTAAAATATTTATTGTGATAAAATAATTAAAGATAAAATTTTTAACTTAAAAGATAATTATTAATAAAATTATTGGAAAATATATTATTTCAAAATTATAAAATTATTTATAAAACATAATATATATTTAAAAAATAATTGTATGTTTATTGCTTTAATTATTTTCTATGTTACATAATTGTTTTTGACGTAAATAAAAATATTCACCAATGTATTTCTTTTCTTTTTTTTCTCATAAATCTTTTTCTATATAACCAATTTCTTAAAAAAAATTATGTAAATAGGAAGATAATGATAAAAATGGAAAATATAATATTTTTATATGAACGTTTAAGACAAAGTTAAAATTTGTAGTTTTTCCAATTAGGAGTTGTTCAGCTCTAATAAGCTATCAATAGCTGATTAGGTAGGTGTCTTTACCAATCATAGTTATCAACTCTTGATAGCTCTCCTAATCAATCTAACCAAAGAGGGTCTATGTTTAACAATAAGAAAATTATTTCATTTTTGTTTCTAAAAGATAAAAATTGAATGGTTTAAAAAATTAATTATTTTTTGTAATTTTCTACTTATTTCTTAAGAACTATTTTAAAATAATTGTACAGTTGATTGAAAAAAAGTATTAAGCAAGAACATTTGAATAAATTTTAAAATATTAAAACAAAAATAAAAATATTAAATTTAGTAGATTTTTTTAAATTATAATATAGAAATATTTTTTAAAACAATACAAAAACGGACTCTAAAACATTTTAACTTGTTATTAATATTTCTAAATATGTTTAAAAAAATCTCTTTAACTTGTGTATAATTTTTATAAATTTTTTTTTATGTTTTTATAGTTATTTTCTAAAACAATTCAAAATAAGGTTAATTAATTAATTATTTTATAATTATTATCTTAAAATAGAAAAGAATTCTTTATTATCGTAATATTTTCTTATTAATTGTTTAACAAATAACTCCTTACTTTCTGAAATAAACTTTATTTATAGAACATAAAATAACAGTTTTTTTAACAAATATTCTCAAAATCGCTATTATATTGTTCAATACAGAAGAGGTTCGTTAGCCTTATTATTATTATTTGACGCTCCTGCTTAAAAAATAAAGATATTAATCTAAACTTGTAATAAATTAATAAATTCAAAATATAAGTTGTTAAAAGTCCGTATAAATGATTAAAATATTTGAGTCTTCAATTCTTCGACCATAATTTGATATCTTCGATTGATCACATCAAAACCCTTTAGTTTTAATATAGTAAATTATTTTTATTGGGACTCTAACCCGAGACTCCTCCCTCTCTATGTCATACATTTTTTAAACATTAAGCATTTTACCATGATCTAGGTATGATAGACAAATTTATCTTAAACTTTAAAAGGTATTTTTGTTTCAAAAATAAATTTTCAATATTACTTTTGCCTTTAGTCACTCTTGCAAATATTTTGAAATTTTCTATTTTAATCCAATTTCTCATAGTATTATTGTTATGGGAAAATTATGCTATGTTTTATCAAGTTCTATTTATAAAAACTCTTTATGAAAAATGGGGAATCAAGGTATGTTAATTCATTTAAAATAATTTATATTATTATCACATGTAAAGAGTTTTATTCTAAAAATATCATTTTTAACGGCTATAAAAAATTCTGAAAGATTCAAATATGAAAACATAGTTTGAAAAAAATATGTCTTTTTTATGGTTTTTTACTGCTATAAAATGACATTTTTTTGAACAAAAATCCCTCCCATAACAATCTAATAAAAATTATTTTTAAATGAGTTATTTCTATTTCTTTTTAAATAGAATCATAGTGATAAAATCCTATAATAATTTTTTCTATTATTAAGGAAATTTGTTTCGCCAATAAAAAATAATAACTGGATTTTCTTTTCAGGTTTTGACTTGTCCGGTAATTCCGGTGAGATATTTGTGAAGTGAAAAGAGAAGGGGAAGAGAAGTACACGCGCTGGAGGACTCGCGTGAGCCACCATTTGCCTAAGCCCATGTGGGTTGGTTCCTGCCTCTCTCTCTTTCTCTGCTAGTGCCGCCCACGTGTCACTACCCCCAGCTCAATCTGATTTTGATCCGACTGTACATGTAAGAGGAGCCGTCACCATTAATGCTGGACTTTTAGATAAATAGGTTATTTTAAAAAAATTAAACCAAAAATAATGTTGAAACCAAGACGACTGTGCTACATAGCGTTATTGATTGTGAGGTTGAAATTTCTTTAAGTTGATCACTATCTGTGACATTAGAGTTTTTTTTTAAATTAACACCATTATGTTATTATTTTTTTTAAAGAAATTAACCTAGCTCAAATGTATTATTTTCGGCATTAATAATTTTCTTAAAATTTGTATTAATTTGGGATAATATTTATGTTGTGAGGTCCTATCGCTTAAATAGGTGAATTCAGCGATCAAAACATTTGAATACGAATATATTTGGCATTATTTTACAAAATATTTAATCGATAAAATATTCATGATATTTTTATGTACATGTCGATTAAAATTTTCATATTTTAATTATATAAATGTATTTATAAATTTATTCATATTCTTAATTGTAGTGAATTAAAATCAATGATTAAGATTATTAAATTAAATATTATATTTAATATATTATTACAAGAAAAGCAGATATTATTTATTTGTTTGCTATTATTATAACACATGTAGAGTTAATGGTATTCAAAATATTATATATTATAATTCTTAAATTTTTAAAATGATATTATTTTACTTATTTTTCTTTTCAAATTAATATTTGATTTAAAATATAAGCTTATAATGTAAAATAAAAATAAAATAAAATATTATAACTTATTTAGCTGTGATATGAATAAATAAATAATAAGATAATATATCAATAAAGTTCGTGACTATATATGACAAGTCAGCACTAATTGGCCATACAGAGAGCTCGCCATCGCACCACCCGCCAGCGGGTTAGAGAAGGCCACTTTCGCATTTCATGCCTGTAAACCCTCTAGAACATTTTTTGAAGATTTTTAAGTATTGGTTAACAAAAATAAAAATCGAAAATTTCTAAAAATCGATATATCGAAATTCTCGGGCGGAGATATCTTATCGATTCCACCGCAACCGAATTTTAAATTTTTACTCGATCGTAATTGATTTAATTAGATTCTGTCTCAATAAAATACATTGGCAAAATAAATTTTTGGCAATATTTTAATAACAAAAATATAACACTTGGATTTTAAAATGGCTTTTACAATGAAAAACAATTTCAAAAGGTAAATCCTGCCTTGATGAGCTGTAGGATGGTGATGGAATATATTAATGGCCAGACATTATGTTATTAATTGAAATTGTACGTCTGGTTCAGAAGTATCTTCCACAGGCCTAATTAAATCTTGTGAGGTCGAGGTCCATATTTTTTAATGAGGTACTTTGTTTGGAAAATGTGTTAGAATTTCTATGTTATTAATTACCTTATTTTTTTCATTACTTCAAAGCAATGCATTTTCTTAGCTTTTTCTTTTCTTTTAAGTATCTTGTTCAAGGCCTTGAATCCTGGTTTAAGAGATAAGAGAGGAGGTCATAATTTCGAGTTTCTAAAAGAACAAAATATTACAATAATATAACACTCTACCCCCGAAGAAAATCAAAATTTTTTTACTAAGTTATATATATATATAAAAGAGCTAAATGAGCAAGAAAACTAAAATAAAGGACTAAAATACATAAATAAAATCTATAATTATAACTAAAATAATCAAGTCAATTCAAACATAAAACTTCAATAAAAAGCTTAATGAAAACTTAACCAAATCAAAAGGAAAGAGCCTACATAATCTACCCAAAACATAGCCTCATTTACAAATAAGAAAAATACAATCATATACTGTCCAAATTTCCATACATATTTTAATTTTTATTTCAAAATTTAAATTTTTCTTACCTAATTTTTTTTTAATTTTGCCTCCTCAATATTTGGCTGTGATCTCATGACGCTAAGTAAATAGATCCAGGTTGGGTGGGAAAGGACTTCAAAAGATTCAGGTTTGAATTCTTATAAGAATATGATATTACAACGTAATATACAAAATCAATAAATGTAAAAAAAAAATCTTGTTCAAGGGAAAAGACAAATAGTAAGAGAAAGAGCAGGTTCAAATCTTTGTGCTAATACGAAATTATAATATAATAGACAAAGCCGAATAGACGCCAAAAAACATTGCTTCATGGGAAAGCGACAAAAAAATTGTAGGCTATGTTTGTTTTACAAATTTGATGTAAAGAAAAGGAGATAAATAATAGAAGGAAAGAAAAAATAAAAATAAAATGCAACAGAGTTAATTTAAAAGAATTATTACTTATTTTGCTACTAAAGTCATTTTATTTATTTTAATGCATCAATATAAAAATTAAGAAATTTTTAGTACCAAGTTTTTAAGTGATTTTATTTATCTTTGATTTTCTTTGAAAATTTTTATAAGACAAAGAGTATATTTAGGATTCATTTTATTGTCTCTATGCTTTTACCTTTATGCCCTTGTATTAGTATATTTATATACATCAACTCTCTCAATAATAATTAAGTATCTTTCATAATATGGTATCAAAGTCATAAGCTTAACAACAAAAACCCTAGCCGTCGTAGCCGTCGTCACTAATGATTCGACTTCTTTGTTAGTCCTTATCATTCTCAATGGTCGACGAATCTTCTTCCACCAATGTCGTCATGCCTCCTCGTCGTCCGACAGTCTTGAACGGGATTGATCCGCCTTAGAACTTAATCGCACCGCCGCTGCTCAAGCACCGCTATAAAACCGTTAGTCACGACTATTCGCTGGCTTCTCCAATTCACATCTCTCTTATTCAGGAATGATTTACTTGGATTCATCGATGGCTCAAAACCGTGTCTCCAGAGATGATAACTCTACCTTGCCATTTCTCCCTCCTCAACCTGATCATAATTTAGCTCCAACAAGACTAATGGTTCTAATGCAATTATCGGATCGTCCCGCCACCCCTAGTGCAACTTTATCTCTACCTCCACCACTTCCCAAGCTACGTGGACTACTCTCAAGAAGACATGCCTTCTTTCTTCGCGAGACATATCGCGATCCATCGCGTAATTCATAAATTCCCCCGCAGCGTAATCGAACCATTACACATATGTGCGCATGTCAAACACAACTTTAACTCTCTTGCTCTCACGAATGTCCATGTTGACTTTGATGAGTTGTCCATCTATGTCTTGAATGGACTTGGCCTTGCCTACTCGAACATATCCCATGCCTTACAAGTTCAAGAAACTCATGCGTTTTAGGAATTGTTTAAGCACCTACTTAATTATGAGGCCCAACTGCAACTTTCAGTTTCTTCAGCACCACTCGCCACTACTCTGCACGCTATAGTTACCTTAGTTGACCCTTCTTCCCATCGTCAATCACATAACCGTGGCGGCAGGAACCATAACCGGTCTCAACAATCATGGGCCCTACCTGACACCCAGCTCAGGCATTATCGACCAGCCCCACCGACCCAGCTCGGGCATAACCACTACCTCAGACATCACTACCTCAAGCATCATCCTCTATTGTCTCCGCGGCATCCGGCTCCACCGCCCTAGCTCGAGCATAGCCACTACCTCGACCATCCTCCTCCATTGTCTCCGTGGCATCCCACTCCATCACCCCAACTCAGGCACAACCACTACCTCGAGCGTTGTCAAATTTGTGGTATTACCATGCACTCGCCCTAGTGCGCCTATTTCTCCACTTCTACTTTGCTTTCCCGCCCATGCCCAAGCCTCCCACGCCAAACCTTCGCCGCACCCTAAGCCCAAATTGTCAGTCCATTACCCCGTCCTAGTACTCCTCCCTCAAGATTGGGCCGTTGATCTCGGGCGCCCCTCACCCATGTGTAACTTCAAATCTTCCTACTTAACTCTTCATGAGCCATACACGTTTAACACCCATCACGAGGATGACCAAGCTTATCAACTGCCAACATCACCCTTCTCCCAATTTCTCCCTTACACTTTACTTTTTCCAATGTGCTACATGTACCTATCATGTCTAAAAACCTTTTCTTTATTTTGGTCTCCCGCCCTTTGTGCTTATAAACCCTATTAATGTCCTATTCTTTGACTTTCTTTAGGCGCAGGATCGCTCACACAGGGCCACTGCTCATGGCACAAAATCCGCCCCCTTCCGTTCCACCCTAAACAAGGCTCTTCCTCACCCTATTCTCGCTTCCGCTATCTCATGCAGGCCATCCAATCACCCATCCTGATTCTTGCAAACTTTAAAAGTCTGGGCACTTCTTTCCAAGAACATTTATTGTCCTTCTGCAAACTCCCGTAACATTAATAAAAGCCAAGTTACATTTCTCATACATCAAGATACCTCTTCCTCTCCACTTGAGATCATCTTTTCTGATGTTTGGACATCCCCCGTTGCCTTTTCTAATGGTTTTCAGTAATACTTTATTTTTGTTGACCATTACACAAAGTATATATGACTTTACCCGTTAAGTCGTAAATATGATGTTTATTCAACCTTTGTCGCCTTCAAGAACCTTGTTGCAAACTATTTCACCACCACCATTACATCTCTTTACACATAAAATGGGGGCGAATTTCTAGCTTTTTGGTCCTTCCTTGTGATCCATGGTATATCCCATCTCATCATATGTAAGACCCGAGAAATTCTAATTTCTCGAATATAGACAAAACGTAATTTTGATTACATAAAATTTTAATTACGCTTAAAACCGTATAATTAATTTAGATCTCGGATGAAGAAACGGATTGCACCGTTGAACGTCTCACAAATCTAGTTAGCACGCAAAATTCTCGCAGAATTTGCTGAGATACTAAGTCGCACGCTTTTCGAGGCATCGCATCGGTGCCGTGAATCCGATTTTCGATGCGACGAAAGACACAGATAGCATGTACTCATGTACCATAAGTGGTATGAGTAGAGAACGATTTAAAACGGGACGTGTCGTATGAAATAATATCAACTAAGATAGAAGGACATAAAGGTTATTTTTCTAACGTTAACGAGCTAAATGACAAAAGAGCAAATAGCGTCATCTTTCCTCAAATTGAGAAAAAAATCTTAAGTAAGATTATTTTTCGACGCAAAGAAATGAGCTTTCATTTATGCAGAGCCTCGACTTCTCTCTAAATACAATTTTATCACCGATTTCGACTTTGAGCAGAAGGAAAACGCTCTACGCTGAGCAGCTACGCGTGACCCCGGGTTTACAGTTTTCTGACAACTCAAGAGGTAGGATTTTCCTACTTGCGCTTATTCATTTGTTTTTTCCATTTTTCTATGGCTGAAAAAGTGAGTAAACAAAGTGATTTGGCCCAAAACACGACCGAATTGTTGGAATTTTTAGAAAATTGTTGACGGGCCGTGGACTGCTCCGTAATTAGGCTGTTTGTGTTGGAATTTGCATTAAAATGTATGCTTTAAATCATGTATTTATAAAAAGGCTCAGAATGGTCGTATGATCGGTCCCAAAACATGGGATCTAATTAGGGAATTTTTAGACTTTTGACAGCCGTGACAAAGGTGTAGACTGTTTTAGAGCTTTGTATCATAATTTATTCAATAAATTATGCTTGTGTTTATAAGATAGGAAATGGGTATGAAATTTGCCCAAAAGGTGGAACCGAGGTTGATTACGTGGGCTGCCCGTGGACTTGCATCATTTATCCATAAAATAACCTTGCTTCAGGTGAAATGGCCATAAAGGTCCATGTATTTTGGCATTGGAAATTGTGTGAATTGAATGGGCTTGGTGTGTAGAAATAAATTTGAGAGTTGGTCGATCAAAGAATTATTAGGTTAATGCTTGAGGCACACAATGACGCACTATATAGAATTAAAATTGAAGTCAGAAGCTACTGGTGATGATTATGGATTTGCCTGGCGAGCTAGATCGTGATGATTTGGAAGTGTGGAATTACATGTGCGTAATCAGAAGCCGATTGAAAATATGCATATTGACATATTGTGTAAATGATTTTGAAAATGGCATAATGCATTTTCATATGCACCGGGTAACCTAGAATTAGGTGTGAGTGCATGACAAGGTATTTTTATAAAAACGAGCATGTTTGCGAAAGGAATTTCACATGATGATATTCCGAGAATTGGCTTGAGACGGGCCAACAGATCATTTCTGGCGAGGACCATGACTGCTTTCGAAGCTCACCAACCAATCTACCTTTCGAGGGTAGTCCATTATTTTACCGAACATTTCGTGAGTGTATTTCTCGTGAACAACGGGTTTTGTTTTAAAATGATTATTTTCTATACATGGCTTAGGTATGTGAGTGAGTCGCGAGACTCGTGGACATGGGGATGACATGTAGACATTCAAGTAGATCAATGATGCATTTGAGTGTGTGTTTAATTTGGAGCATTGCACTGCAATCTTAGGTGTGAGTAGGCCCACTTAGGGCTTATTCTCCTACCGAGCTTTGTATCACTCACTGCACCCCCTTTATTTTTCGTAGTACAGAGAGCGTTTCGAGGAGATAAAACTTATTTTGAGGTTGATTTTTAGTTATTTGATCAGGGCTTGATGGTTTTTTGACATACATGTATTAGAATTGTAGATTTTAATATATGTTTGTATAAATGAAAGTGTTATCAACTATTGAATTATTGGGAGATAATTCTGAAGAATAGTTATGATAATTGATCTTATGAGTATTGCTTACGAGCCCAAGAGGCACTTTACTCATATTGGATATATACGCATATATCAGATTGTCTGGGGATTGTTACGCAGTTATGTATTCAGGGTAGAGCTCCCGCACAAAGCGAGACTCGCCCTGATTTCCTAAAGTAAGGTCTAACCCCGACTCCACTTGTATTCCGCGGCCTGGATTCCGCAGTCAACTGACCCCTGGTTTTGGGGCGTCACACTACACCTCTCCACACTCCTTAACATAATGGTTATTCTGAAAGCGGACATCAACACATTATCGAAACGGGTCTCACTCTCTTGCATCAAGCCTCCATTCCTCTAACCTTCTGGCCGTATGCCATTGCTACGAATGTTTATTTAATAAATAAAATGCCTAGTTATCTCTCTCTTAGTCTTCGCTTTGAAAGGTTATCTCAACAAAGCCCGACCCTTCCAAACCCGTGGTCTCTCATTGCTTATGTTTTCCTCGTCAAGGTCCCTATTCTTCCTACAAACTCGATTCCAAATCCGTCCAATTACAGTGTCTTTTCGACTAATTCCTTCTTCATCTGCAGTGACTTCTACTTTGATCTACTAACAAACTTTGTGTCACGTCGTCAAGTTTCAGGAAACCTGCTTTCCCATCTCTGTCTCCCCTAACTCCACAACACTCCGTAATAGACACAAACTCTTCCCTCCCCGCTCATCTTTCACTACTTATTTGAACACCGGGCCGAGCCTACTGAACCGAGTCTATCTCCATCAATCCTCCCAGCTCACCCGAACTACTAATCCGCCGCCCCTCGACTTCCCGCGACCTGCATCCCCCACCGCCTTCACTCCTTTCTCGACGATCATTCCATCTCATAATTATTGGTCCAACTCTCCCACTCCTCACCAAGACATCCTTCGTGACCCCTATCCATCCCTCTCCCCACTAAACCTTCATCCCATGCAACCCGCCTAAAATGTGTCATCATCGAACCTAACCTAGATATAGCCTCACCACCATAGTTCCCTTCCCCTTTAACTCCAACACTCATAGCTTCGAGCTCCAAGATCCGAAGTGGGTTCAAGCCATGCAGAAGAATATGATGCTTCCTCATCCGCAATCGATACTTATCTTGTTCCCCCGAGCCCCGGGTAGAATATAGTGGGCAAAAATGGGTGTTTCAAGATCAAACAAAATCCCGATGGCTCGATTGCACTCCGTGATAAAGCCTGGCCTTGTTGCTAAAGGCTTCACCAATACGGTATTGACTTCACGAGATTCTTTCAATCCAAGATAAATCCCATCATTGTTCATATTGTTCTTAGCATTGCACTCCATCATAAGTGACGCCTTCGACAACTTGATATAAATAATGTCTTTCTCAATTGGCATCTCATAGAGGAGGTTTATATGGCACAATCGTAGGACATGCGCAACGCCGATTATCTGCATCATGTCTGTCATTTATACGAGGCTATTTATGGGCTCAAACAAGCTCCCCAAGCTTAGTACCAAGAGCTACATACTCTCTTTTCAGCTTTGTTACATCCCTTGCAGACTCGTCTCTCTTTGTTTATTCCCACAGTAATGCAACTCTTTACTTCATGGTCTATGTTGATGATTTGATTATCACCAAGAATGACCCCTCACTACGACACACTATTATTCCCAAGAACTCGACTTTAAATTCTCCACTAAGGATCTCTTATGCCATCTTACTTTTATGGTGTCGAGGTTTCATTACTTCTCCACGTCCTCTATCAGAACAACAATAGTATGGCTACCGATCTCCCGAGCAAACATAACATGCCTCGACTCCAAATCACTTACATCGCTGTCATAGTAATTTCTTAACTACTCATGATGGAATCCACGCTCTGGCCAATGCCACCACGTATCGTCAGGTGGTTAGTGGACTCTAACATCTCTGGATGACTCGGTAGGATATTTCCTTTGTCGTGAATAAAATCTTCTAGTTTATGCATGCGCCATCCGAACACCATTTGGGAGCAACAAACGTTTGCTTCATTATCTTAATGGCACAAGATGCCTTGGTATACGTCTTCTTTCAAACACTCATCAAACATTGAATGGTTTCTCTGATGTAGACTAGGCTGGTAACCTCGATAATCGTACCTCAACAGGTGCTTTTCTTATATTCCTTGGTGCTAATCCAATCTCTTGGAATTCTACAAAGCAACTATCGTTACCTGCTCTTCCCAATGAAGCTAAGTATTGTGCTATTGCATCCGCGTCGCGAACTACAATGTAAGGTGAAATCGCCATTGTCTGAACTTTATCCCGCCTTAGTCCCCACTCACCTGCTCTCGCACAACCTTAGTGTCACTTATCTCTCCGCTAATTTTGTCTTTCACTCTTGCATGAAACACCTTGCTATTGATTATCATTTTTGCTCAGAATTTGGTTTACTGGGCTCTGTCAGGTGTTGTTCATGTCTCCGCTGGTGACCAACTTGCTGATGCCCTTAGCAAATCTCTATCTAGGTCTCGCCTCCTTTCCTTATGTAACAAGATTGGTGTTATTTCTAGCACACCATATTGAGGGGACGTATTATAGTATATTTAGGATTCATTTTATTGTCTCTATGTTTTTACCTTTTTTCCCTTGTATTGGTAAATTTATATACCTCAACTCTCATAATAATAATTAAGTCTCTTTCGTAATAAAAGTAATATGAGAAAATTATTCCTTATCATTTTTTTTCCCTAGTGCTTTTCAAGAACCAAATTAACATAATAGTAATATAAATCATTAAGCTACATTTGGTTCTCAAAAAATGTGAGGAAAAATGTTAAGAAAATAAAATAGAGGCAGAAAGAAAAATAAATAAAATAAAAATAGAGTCCAATCTAACAAACTTTTTAATTTAATATTTCAAACTTATTTTATTTACTTTAACTCATCAATTAAAGATAAAGCACATAAGTTTCTAAATATTGTATTTATATTTATTTTTATATTTTTATTAAACAATCAAATATAAAAAATAATAATTTGTTAAACATTTTCTTTCTTTTAATTTGTTATCACTTTCCAAGAATCAAACACAAGCTAAAATAAATATAAAATTCTTGCTTTTCGTTTTTATTATTATTTTTTCTCCAACACGTAATTCCTTTTGATGGTCAATGGAAAGAAATAGGAATTCAAGTACATACTATTAGACTTAAAGCTACATTTGGAACTGAAGAGGTAAGAAAGAAAAAAATGTTAAGAAAATGATTTTTCTCATATTTATTTTTCATGGTAAAATATAAATGAAAATCAAATATAATTAAAAAATTTTCAAAATTTTATAGTCCTTATATAACAAAGAAAATAACAAAATAAATTTGAATAAAATATATAAAATTAATTTATTAAGTTTAAACCTATTTTTTATTTTTCTTTAAAAATATTTACTTTCCACTTTTCCTCATTATTTTTTTTCCAATTTCAAATCGAGCCAAAGGATGTATGAGATGCATGGGCCATGCAAATTGAATACAAAACCTATCCTTACTAAAGGATAATAAGGTTTCTATAATTGGCCACCCAACTTGTAGTTTAGGGTAACCATTTGTTTAGCTGCCATTGGTCGATCTTCTAGACATATAATGGTGAGCAGGAACCTTGCCCATATCTTAATGATGTGATAGTAGTAGTGACCTAAGATTCTGTAAAGTGGTAAAAGGATTAACAGCTTTTCCAACTCTATCTATGCATCCTAACTACATTAGATGGTAAGCAAATGAGTGTCCAATTTTCCAAAAGTAGCTCATTTAGCATCAGAATATCAATATCATTGGTTTTATTTATGGAAATATTGTGATAAGTTTCAACATATATGTATAATGAATTTGACATTGAAAATGAATATTAAATATGTTATTATTGTGATGGGTTTTTAAAAAGAACTTGTCGTGGGAAAAGTATAAGTGTTTTTTGTGGTTTATATATTAAAACACTTTCATAGGCTTATACATGGCTTGAGAAGAGGGAAGACCTTACGTATACAATAAATGAGTCAAAAGCCCGATTTCATTGAAAATCTATGGATTCCCCTACCCCAAACCTAGGTTTTTTTTTTTTTGCTTTCCCAACAGCCATGCATATTTTTTAATTTGTCCAAGCTATTTCGTTTTAATTTTCTCATAAATTCAGTCCTTTATTGATTGTGAAGAACAATAAAATAATCCTCTCCCTCTCCTCATCCTTTATTGTTCTTGTTCTAGAGACGTTCTCTGAAGGGCCGTTGAATCCTATAAAATAAAATTTCTAAGAACAATGTTATTATTTCAGAGACGTTCTTTGAAGGGTTATTGAACTTTGAAGAATAAAAATTTTAAGGACATCGTTTTAACTAGCCTTGCCATACTGGTTCCTCCCCATTTTGCAAGTCGATCCCAATCCAACATCTTCTCTTCGGTTATCATCGCTCCTCCAGTCTTTGGTATCCAAGTTTTCCACGTGCACACCTAAATAAAATATTTCATTGAGGATCTATTTATATTAAACTTCCCAAACAACAGGATATGTGCAGTTTGAAGATACCAGCGACATAAAAAATGTTGATATTTGTATTTATATTTATTTTTGCATACTAACTTTTAGAAATGTTTGTAATTTTATTTGTAAATTTAGTTCAAATTAATTAATTATCAAAAAAAAAAATAAGGAAAGAAGAAGAATAGATAAATAGAGTTAGAAAAAGAACTTTGAGGTGTATATTTTAATAATCCAAATCTGATGTATGTAATAATTATAAAAAACCAGAATGTAATATAGAACCATGATATCATTCATAACTTCTTGGATATATTTTGATTCATGCAAGCAGTCCAACATGTTCAATTGAAGATGCAAAGGAGCCCAAAATAAGCGGTGTGATAGCAAGAGACATCCCAATTTCATGTTCAATTAAAGGCCAAAATTCCATATTTGACCTGCCTAATATCTGGTTTAATTATTTAACCAATAGTCTTTTTTTTAAAGGAGAATAATTTTATTAATTCAAACTAGCAATGCATTCAATAGAAACACATATTCAAATTTGCTAAAAATTTTAAAAGATGATGCAATATCCAAATCTTACTAGTGGCTCGGGGTTTGGGGCTGGTCCCTTCCTATGTGGTAAAAGCTCAACACAGGAGGGCCCACTTGTCTCACTCTATTTAAGGCCAGAGAGGGGCCTGCATTGTTATTAGAGCCATGCTCACCCAGAGAAATATAAAAAGCAAAGAGAGAGGAGGAGAAGAAAACCTACGTGATTTTCAGACATCCACCTTATCGCTTTTCGTGATTACACTCAAATTTGTTCACCGTTGGACTGGCTGATTTCTTGGACATAGAAGGTTCGAAAATATTGATACTTCATTCTCAGACGGCTGGATCGTTGGATACGATATTTGGAGCAGGAGATAAGTGCTTCAGCTTATGTTCGCAGTAGTCTTTCTTTTTCTTCATTTTCTGCATTGAAGCATTGGTGTTTAATTTGATTGCTGGCTAGCAACACAAGGCTGCACTTACTGGAAACTCTCTTGTACCTCTCTATTGATCATGTAGTAGAGCTATTTCTTTGGTCCGACGACCCGTGGTTTTTACTCCTTACTTTAAGGGGTTTTCCCACGCAACAAATTGTGTCTCTCAGGTGCTACTTGATTTCGTTACGCTATATTTTTACTGGGTCATCCTCATAAGTTCTTGCAAGTAAAGGAATTTAATTACGCTACCTTTTCATGCTATTTAATGTTATCATTTCGACCGGTTTTCCCTATCAGAGTGGTATCAGAGCGGTTGTTAGTGTGCTGTTTTCACTTGCTTGAAAGATGGAGGCACATATGGAAAATGGTATCTTGAATGAAGCAAACTATCACTATTGAAGGTAAGATGAAGGACTGCTTTATTTGTAAAGAATATGTATTCCTCGCCTTTACGCACGTGGTTTGAGTCCATGTCTGATGAAGAGTGGGGTTTTGAGCATGAGCGCGTATGCGGTTTTATCAGGCACTTTGAACCCATTTATAATCTTATTGCTCATGAGACACATGCAAGAACTATGTGGCAAACACTTGAGTCCTTGTATGCTTTAATCAGTGGAGCAACAAATTGTACTTGTCAAGAATTTTGTTGAATTGAAGTACAAGGATAAAACTCACGATGAGCACTTGAGTGAATTTCGGCGTTGTGATCATTGTCACCGCAGTGCATCAAGTTTGATGATGATGTGTCAGACTATTTCTATTAATAACTCTACCTCGATTCGTGGAGACATTTTTAGTTTCATGGTTAGTGCTGCCTCTAATGGCATCTCTCGTAAAATTGGCAAAGACCAAAGGTTTTAATGAAGATAAGGAGAAGGAAGGCGCAAGGTACTTATACTCATTCAGAGGTGCTTGTTAATTAAAAAGAGGTGGAGAAGCCAAAAGGAGTCGGGAAGGTGGTGTAGACAAGAGCGATAAGTCCGTATCTCGGTATTAAGAATATCGAAAGCCATTATTGTCACAAAATAGGGCACATCCAGTTAGAACTGCTTATGGAAGAAGGAGAGTGTACACAAAAGGGTAAGGTGAAAAGAGAAGGATCATGATGATCGTGGATTGTGTGAATATTGCTACCAAGATATTCGGAAATATTCTCTACTGACTAATCACTAATTTTATCCGATGAGAGCATGTGGATAATTGATATGGTGCTATACCGATGTTACACCAGAAGGAGTTCTTCACATCTTACACCTGTGTGATTTTGGAGTTTCAAGATGGGTAATGACGGCGTGTCCAAGGTTATCAATAAGGATGTCTCGTCAAGAAACCAACACATGGGAATACAGTTGCTATTAAGAGGAGTCAAACATGCTCCAGATGTCCGCTTTAATTTGATCTTTGTGCATGTACTTGATGATGCTGGTTATGATAACCACTTTAGTTCTAGAAAGTGGAAACTCACAAAAGGTAACTTAGCTTGTGGCAAAAGGGCAGAGTTCAAAGTCAGATACCTAAAGCTTCGTTGCTAGGTGACAGTGAATGCTATGGATATGTAGGCTTTGTGGCAATCGAAGGCTTAGTCATATCGCGAGAAGTGGGCTGGAATTGTTTAGCAAAGAAGCATATGCTTCCTGTTTAAGAATATAGACTGAGAAATGTTCTCATTCAGATGATTGTAAGCAAACCAGTAGTGCATCCTTCAAGAAGAATCCTCCTCGAGAAAATCACTTGTTTCTGAATTGGTGCATTCTGATGTTTAGGTCTTTTGAAGGTGAAACTTTGGTGGTGCACTTATTTTGTTACATTTATTGATGATTATTCCGGTAAAACTGGGGTCTATGCTTAGTCGCGCACTGCTGCCGAAAAGTTCAAAGAGTTTCATGCCTCGCTAGCTTGAGAGGCCGGGCAAGAAGTCGAAATGCATCCGTATCGACAATGGTGGTGCATTGTGGAACTTTTGATATTCATCAGAAGTTAGCGATGGCAAACAAGACATGAGAAGACTCATCCTAAAACCTCACCGAATTGTTTGGACATGCAGGAGATGAATGTGCCACATCGATTGAGAGAGTGAGGTGTATGCTCTCTGAAGTTAAGTTACCCAAGCACTTCTGGGGTGAGACACTGTACACAGCGGTGCACGTGATCAATCTTAGTCCTGCTGTTGCTTTGAATAATGAGGTGCCAAAGAAAATTTGGTTTGGCAAGAATGTAAAGCAGATGATCACTAAGGGCTTTTGGCCGCAAGAGTTTTCAGGCATGTTCCAAAGGATGAAAGATCCAAGTTGATGCAAAGTCAAGGCAAGGTATATTCTATTGGCTATAGTGAGGATGAATTTGGTTACAGTTCTATGATCCTATTGAGAAGAAGCTTGTTAGAAGCCGTGATGAAATTCATGAAGATCAAACTACTTCAAGACATTGAGCAAGATGGAGAAGTTCACCTAAGGAAGACACGGTGTGGTCGATTTTGAACTCGTTTCAAATTACTATTCAGACCAAGGATCGATGCTCGTAATGATGCCTGCGGATCGCAACCCTAGCATATGAAGTAGATGTTCCTGATGATGATGAAGAGGAGCATGACATGTCACAAGATGAAAATCCGAGTGGGAGTACCGAAATCCAATTTCTAAGTTCAACTCAGGAGGTCCAATAGGGAGAGACAACCTTCTAGGAGGTATTCTTTTGATGAGTATGTGATTCTAACAAATGATGAAGAACCTGAGTGCTTTACGTGAGGCTAAATGAGGAAGAAAAGAAAGTGGCCGGATGCAAATGAAGGATGAGATGAAACTTACATGATAATCACTACATTTTGATTTAGTGAAGCTGCCTAAAAGTAAGAGGGCCTTGATAACAGTGGACTATAGGGTGAAGCATGTAGCAACACTATGTCTCCGAGGTATAAAGCCGCATTAGTGAAGTAAGGGCTTACCAAAGGAAGTGGTGTCGATTTTAATGAGATTTTCTCATGTGGTAAAAATGTCATCCATTAGAACCGTGCTGAGCCTGTTGTCGCTTGATTTGAGGTAAAGCAATGGATGTGAAACCATTTTCTTCATGGTGGATTTGGAAGAAGAGATCTATATGAAGCACCCGATGAGTTTCATGTCAAGTGGAAAGAAGATTGTGTGTGTAGGCTGTAAAGAGCCTATATGGTTTGAAGTGTGCTCCGAGGCAAGGTACAAGAAGTTTGAGTCTATTATATGTGAGCAAGGCTACATGAAGACTACTCGAATTACTGTGTCTTTGCTCGAAAAAGTTTTCTAATGATGACTTCATTATCCTCGTTATTATAAGTCATGACATGCTTATTGTCAGGGAAAATGTTTCCATGATCGGATGTGTTAAAGGAGCACTGGGAGTCATTTTCCATGAAGGACATGGGAGCCGCAAAACAGATTCTGGGCAGGCGAATCATCCGTGATTTAAAAGAGAAAAAGTTACGGCTCGTCACAAGAACACTACATTAAAAGAGCGCTGCGTGATTCCATGGAAAAGGCTTCAACGTGGTAAGACCTTCGCTACTATTTTGCCGAAGTTCTAAACAAAGTCCATCAAATGAAGATGAGAAATTATATATAACGGTTCCTATGCATCCGCGGTGGAAGTTTGATGGCGCAAATGATGTGCACAAGACCAACATAGTACATGCTATCGTACTACAAGAGATTTTGTCAAACCTAAGCAGAGCATCGAATGTCAGAAATGGATTTTGAGGTATCTTCGAGGTACTGTTAATGTGATGCTTTGTTTTGGTGATGATAAGTCACCGTGGTGGGATACCACGTATATGGCTAGAGACATTGATTCCGGGGAAGTATATGATTAATTTAGTGTGAGCCGTGACTCGGGCAAATTCAGGCCGCAGAGGTGTGTAGCTTTGTCTACTACAGAGGCAAAATTTATTGCCATTACCGCATGCAAGGAGTTGCTATGGGTGAAGAAATTCTTGCAGGAGCTTGGTGTTGTTCAAGATAAATATCTACTATTTGTGGATAGTCAGAGTGCTATTTATCTTGGTAAGAACTCAACCTTTCATTCAAGGTCTAAGCATATTGACATGAGGTATCATTGATACCGGATGCTTGATGCTAAGTTGTCGAGCCGGCCAAATTCATACCGATGATACTTAAGGCCGATATGATGACTAAGGCATTACCAAGAGGGAAGTTTTGAAGTTTGTTGTGAGATCGCTCGGTTTGACTGGGCCATCTCCCACATAGCTTGTGAAGCGGGAGATTTGTTTGGTTTCGGGGCTCCTCTCCTATGTGGAGTAAAAGTCTACAACATTGTGAGGGCCTACTTGTCTCACTTATTTGGGCGGAGAGGTCGATTAGGGCACAAGAGAGTGTGCACAATTTGTGAGAAATATAGTAGCAAAAGAGAGAGAGGAGGAGAAGAAAAGCCTATGTGATTTTCGCACATCCACCGGTCATCGTTTTTTAGATTACAACTGAAGATTCGTTCACCGTTGGATCGGGCTGATTTTTGGACAGAAGGTTCGGAAAACATGATACTTCATTCTGTACGGTTGGATCGTTGATACGATATTTGAGCAGGGAGATAAGTGCTTCGCAAATTTATGTCTCCGCTTTTAGGTCTTTTCTTTTTCTTCTATTTCAGACGGGAAGCATTGGTATCTAATTGATCACGGGCTATAACACGCTTTTTGGTGCACTTATTGAAACTCTCTTGTACCCCATTGATCAAGTGGTGCGGGATTATTTTCTTTGGTCCGATTTGACCCGTGGTTTTAATTCTTACTTTAAGGGGGTTTTCCACGTAAACAAATTGTGTCTCCTTGTGTGCTATTGATTGCAGCTATATTTTTATTGGTCCTCCTCATAAGTTCTGCAAGTATGGGAATTTAATTACTTACCTTTTGCTCATATTTAGTTTGTTATCAAGGCTGACCGTTTTCCTCATCAACAGCACGATAAACAAGCCAATGTCAACATATTTGATAATTCTTTGATAACTATAATATATATGATTCCAATTCTGCAGCATATTGACGACTATGATTTAATTTGATGTCTCTGTCTGATTGAATTTGCTTTATCACTTGAATCAGCCATGCACAAGAAAGTGTCACAACGAGACGACGATTAAAAAACGCCACACAAAACGACAATAAAAACATGAAAAACAAATTAAAAATCATATTTTTATGGAAGAACCACTTTATTGGGAAAAAAAATTATAGAAATAAATGTATATAAATGATTTCAGGTCAAAAATGACCAAAAAAAAAAATCTCTCCTTACTTTAAAAAAAAGGGCTAGAAAGAACAAGATACTTAAAAAAAAAAAAAAAGGGTTTGGTTGAAAAAAGCTCGAACTTATCAGCCATTTGATCGAAATATTCTGGCATCTTTTTTGTAGACTTCACTCCAAAAAATGATAAGAATCTAAATCTAACGATAAAAAACTCGAACTTATATAAGCTCGATCTTACTGTAGCTCTTCCCAAAAATACAAGGGCCAGTAAAAACAAGATAGCCAGTAGCCTTATTAAGTAGACAATTAAATTTGGTCTTTAGTTACCTTGTGACTTTTTATATTCTTGCAATTTGGTCTTTAGTTACTAAGGTGACTTTTCGGTTCCTTGATTTTGGTCTTTAGTTATTGCGTGACTTTTCATGTCCTATTCTTGGAGGCTTGTTCCAAGAAAGAGATACAAAATTCGGAATGGGAAGATGCTCAGCAAATTAAGATTGAGAAAACCTTTGGCATATTTCTTGGGAAGTTCTTATATGTAAGATGGATTCTTTTGAGTGGTGAACTTGATTGAGGTTCTTATCTTTAAGGTGGTGAACTGGTGTGTGTTAATTCATTGTTTATGCCTTAGAAGGATATCATATTTTTAATACTTTCATTTGAATCACTGTCACTATTGAAGCAAAATAAGAAAGACGTAGATTGTTAAAACTAGTTTAATTATTGATTAAAAAAAAACTAGTTTAACTATTACAAACTTTTCCAATATAACCAGAGATGCAAAATCTAGATGAGGGAAAACAATGTAACCCATTGATCATAGTAGTTTGATTGAGAGCATGCTACAAGGTTTTAAATTAGTTTATTTGGATAATTTAAATCCTTCATATATTTTAAGTTGGTATCTACAAATTCATATAAATAAGATGTAATAAATATCTATGATATGAATATCTCCTTCAGAGACCATTAAACTTGTTAAATATCAAAATGTGATTGTGTCAATTATTGGGACACATATCCTCATAGTCTGCATTAGGTCTTCGATAGAAGCCTTCAGTAATAAGTTGTGTTTAGTGTAATGTGATTTGATTGCTTACGTTGTGTTTTTTCACAAAGCTCTACTTGTATCTAGTTAATACTCTAGGTCTAAATACCTCTAGTTTTGCTAGTTCAACTTTCTTTCCATTTTGATAAATCATTTTTTCCTAAGCATTAATTCATAGTTTATTATTTTTAATCTTCATAATTTCTTATGTAAATATTTTATCAATGATAATACTATTAGACTTCTTTACTTGTCGTGTATAATCTAAGATCTCTTTAATTTTAGGTGTTAAAAGGAAAATTATTCAGTTCGTGCCTCTTCAAAGGTTACCTATTTATCAAGTTGAGTTTTATCATTCATTTTTGTTAACCTTTTTGGGCTTGTAAGCCCTTTTAGAATAACAAGCTTTAACTTATTTATTTATTTTATGCTTTTCCTTTTCTTTGGGGAATTGTACATTTTGAATCCAATGATTTACTCAAGTGTTTTAGAAATGTCTACCTTATGAAATTCTTCTAATATCCTAAAAGAATATCATAATGGTGTTAGAAAAAGATTCATATTAGGTGATGATGTTTCTTCAACCTGAACTCGGGGTTGCAGCCGCGCACCTGGCCGGGCCGGTCCGTTGGCTCCGGGGCGTTAGACTCCTCCAAAATAAAAACAAAAAGGATTAGCGAGGGCTCGCCTGCTATCTCGATGCTCAAGTCGGCCTTTCCGAGGAAGATAAGATCAAATCATTAGGAATGAATTTCTATGCGTAAGTCTCAAGACTTTCATCGATAAATGAATTAGTATTTATAATGTAGATGATCAAGGATAACTTTCTAATTGGATGATGACACCGAATAGTATGTTTCCTAAATGGGATTACGACAATTTAATAGTATGTTTCATCATTGATGATGACACCGACAATATGTTTCCTGTTGGAGGATGATACAACATTTCTCCCACCGAGTAGGAGATTTTCTTTCCTTATCCTAAACCGATTAATACGGATAATCGATGTAGCAATAATTGGGAAATATCTTACTTTCCCCAATGGGTGGAGATCGGGTGTTTTCCCTTAATATGGATTCTGGTCACAAACACTTTTAAAGGCAGGAATCGGGGCCCTTGTTTCAAATTCGTATTTGGGGATGTCATCGGGCGCTCATTACATATACTCCGCTTAATCCCTTTCGCGGCCATGCCTTAAATTTCGCAGACGATTATTTTAAACTTACAAGGTTCCCAAATTTCTTTGACTAAGCGAGTAGGCAAGGGTCGTGATCGCTTCTGATCAAAGTGATATCCACGTGGCTACTTAGGAAGGGTTTGATTAGTTTTATTGGTCTTTTTATTGTCTTACCAATTTGAGCTGCTTGGTTTCTGGGTTGTTGCGCCTTCTGAACTAAGCTACGGTTTCGGGGTTATTCTACTCTTTAGCACAGCTCAAAACCGAGCCGCTTGCTCGAGCCGCTGCGCCTTTTGAACTAAGCTACTTAGCTTCAATGGTTTTGCCTGAGTCGTTTTTATGCTATTTTGAACTCGAGCTATTCGCTTCCTTGAAACCGAGCGTCGCAAGGCTCTTTAAATCGAGCTGCCATATCTTTAGCTACTTTTAATTCTTAAACTGTTACAGCGTCTTTTGAACCGAAAGCCATATGGTTTCAAATCAGAGTCGCAAGGCTCTCTTGAACCTAAGCTACATGGCACCTTGAAACTGAGCTACATGGCTCCTGAGCTACATGGCTCCTTGGCTACTTGGCCTCCTTGAGCAGTTGTGCTCTATAACTGAAAGCACGAGCCTCGAGCCATACGGCCCGCTGCTACTCTACTTTCTAGTAATTTTGCCTCTGGAGCAATTGCTTCAAAACTCGAGCCGCTTAGGCTCCCCGAGCTACATGGCTTCGTGGCTACTTCGCCTTCCTTTAGCAGCTATGCTCAGACCGAGCCAGCCTGGCCCCGAGCTACATGGCCCAAGACCTTTTCGGGAAATGCTATGCTCGTGCCAGCCTACTGGCTTCGGACTCCAAAACCCTTTATGAGCATTTATGTTCTAAAAACTAAGCTATTGGGCTCCTGGGCACTGAGGCCTTCCTGAGTTGTTATGCTCTACAAACTGACCTACTAGGCTCCTGGGCGCTAAGGCCTTCCTAGGCTGTTAAGCTCAAGTAGCCGAGCCGCTAGGCTCCCCGGGCGCCGAGGCCTCCCTGAGTCAAGATCTCAAACCGAGAAATGGCTCCCGGGCGCCCGAGGCCTCCCGAGCTTTTGCCCCGCAACCGAGCCACCGGGGCTCCCTGGACACGAGGCCTTCCCGGAGCCGTGCTCTGGCCAAACCGAGCCGGCCGCTCCTCGGGCTCCGAGGCCTCTCCCGAGCCGCAGCCCGCATGGGAAGCACAGCTCGCACAAGCAAGACTACGATGCTGAGCTCGCAGTCGAGCTACAGCCCAGTGGCGCTAAGACTCTCCCGAGTCGTTAAGCCTCAGCAACCGAGCTACCGGGCTCCCGGGCACTCAAGGCCTTCCTTGCCGTTGCTCTACAAATCGAGCCACCGGGCTCTCGGGCGTTGGAGGCCTTCCCTGAGCCAAGTGCTTACAAAACTGAGCTACTGGGTTTTTGGTTAGCACCGTCTGAGTCGAATCGGGCGACATGGCTATATGGTTTTGAGACAGTTAAGCTCTTGAAAAACTGAGTTAAGTTCAAGTAATGTGCCTCTGAGCCGACTTAGCTCGGCTAAGGTTTTAGTCAGCAAATAGCTCGCAGAGCGAAGCATTAGGCTCGGCGCCGAGGCTCGCTGAAATGCGAGCTCTCAGAACCCCAGCTATCGCCTTAAGGGCGCTGAGGCCTTCTCAGCTGCGGCGTTTCTAAATCGAGCTATCGGGTCGCACCGTCGAAGCAACCGGCTAGTGGCTATACTACTTTTTCGGGCAAATAACTTTAAAATCGGGAAGCCGGGCTGAGGCCAGGCTAATGTGCCTCAGCCGACCAAGCATGCGGGCTATATAGCCTTTTCTCGGTAGTCAGCTTCGCAACCGAGCCGGGCTCGGTGGGCGCTAAGGCCTTCCTCGACCGCGTTTCGCAACCGAAGCACGCGCTTCCCGGGCGCCTCGAGGCCTCCTAAGCCGTTGTGCCTCCTCAGGAACCGAGCTCCCGAGCCTCGAGCTACTTAGCCATGGCGGCCGCTTGCTCCTGCTACGCCTACGAACTCAGCTACGGCCCGTGGCTACTGGGCCTTGAGGGTTATGTAACGCCCCAAAATACCTTTCTAGAATTTATAATAATTTTATTATATATTCGGCATGAATTGAGCCAAACTTGTGTTTTTCCTGAAATTGATAAATTGACAAATTATGAAATAGCAAATTCTAAAGTGAACTTCTAAATTTGAGCATCAGTGGATAAAATCAAATTTCCATATGACATAAAAATCAAAAGGAAAGTAGAGATGGGTCATTAATAGAATTAAAACAAATTGATTTGGTAAAATTAAAAGGTGAAGGACTAGTTGCAATTCTGAGACTTACGGAGTATAAGTGGAGATAAGACCAAAATTCATATTTGGTCTCCAATTTGCCCTAGCAAAAACGTGTGAGAGAAAGAGCAAAGAAAACAAAGGGAAGAAGAGGAAGAGGAAGAGGAGAAGCCAAGATCAAGCAAAAAGGTATGGAAATTATGGATTCTAGCATGATTTTGATACAAGAATTTCTTGGGTATGGATTGCTAGGGTTTCATTTGGACATTAATTTGGTTCCCTTCTCTAGGGTTTTGCTAGGCAAACATTCTAACTCTAGATTTAAGGAAATTTTGGTTGAAAAGCCCTAGTTGATAAGGAGTAGATATGCAATCCTTCAAAATATCAAGGTTTTGTAGAATTGGGTGAAATTTGGTATGAACCCTAGGATTCTTTTGCAAATTAAAAGTGTTTGTGGGTTGTTGAGAGAGTTGCATGCTAGTTTTTGATGAAGGATGCATTAGGGTGATATATGGATGAAAGTGCATGAAAAATGGGAGAAAATACACATTTGGGCAATTTTCGAGACTTGTACCCGATGCAATTTGAACTTGTGCCAGAACACGACTGTGATTACGGTCATTTTTGGCCCGACTTGTCGCCAGGTATGTTGGACATCTTCGAGTATTACCCAAACTGTTCTAACTTTCCCAATTTGACCAGTTTTCGGCTGTTTTTAGCCATAACTTCCTCATTTATTATCGATTTGAGTGATTCAAGTGGCTACGTAAAATAGACTTCAAGGAGAACCAAAATTAAAGAAGAATTGTCCAGCAATATTTGCCTGGGAGTTCTGATCCTAAGTGACTAAAAATTCACTCAAAGTGAATACGTGTGCAAGCCAAATTACAGTTCAACTTTTTTGAACATAGAGTAGTCCGGGTTGTTTCGGACGTAACGTGAGTTTCGGTGCTCCGAATTGGGTGATTCCAGTTGGAATAGAACCCTTAGCACCTTAACTTTAAAAGAGTACAATGATCTAGAGTCAAACATGAAGTTAAGACCCGGAAAAATGAGCAATACAAACTATCCCCAATGTAATCGGTAAATTTATTAGTTGGCATGAAAATGCCATAACTTTTGGTTCGAGGATAATCCCGATTAAAGGAATGATTCCAATTTATGAATAAAGTAGACTCTTAGAGGGAATAAGAATGAGACTAAGTCAAAAGCGTACCGTACCTGCTTCGCCTCCGCCGAATTTAGCTTTGCCTCGGCGATGTCGTTTAGTATGATTATTTGCTAAATCACACTAAGAGTGAATAAATTGCCTTTGGCTGGGTGCGGGTGAAGAGCGATAACCTGACCTAGGATTGACATCGAAAAGAGCGGAATCGATAATTGATTACGTTCTACCGTTCTTTATTCTTTGTTTTGTTTATACTTGAATTTCTTTATTCTAGTTTGTTCACCACCAGCGCTCTTTATTCTCATATTGCTCTATTTGCGAAATATGCATATATATCGATTTGAATGATTAGTATTTGAAATGTTTGACAAATATGCATGTATCACGTATATTTGAACTACAAGCAATTTCTTGCATAAAGTAAATTGATTTCGAAGCCGTATTGAATGACCAACATGGCGGGATTCACTAGCGAGGTCGTCATGAAGATGCTGCGTATTTGTCAAATGCAAAAAATCACATTGCTCTTGAATAGCCAGACATGACAGGATTCTGGCTGAATGCGTAGTGAATATCGACTTCTATAGTCATATGTGAGGCGGTAATATTGAGCATGAAATCACATTGCTACTAAATAATGACGGGGCCGGGATTCACCAGCGAATCTAGTTCGTGAATGTCGACTTCTATAATCATATGTGAGGCGGTAATATTGAGCAGCGAAATCACGTACTGCGAGATGACAAGCGGGACCGAGGATTCTGGCCAGATACGCCGTGAATATCTAATTCTATAGTCATATGTGAGGCGGTAATAGTAGTGTGAAACCACATTACTGCGAATGACAAGCCAGGCGAGATTCTGCGAATCGTAGTGGATATTAAATTCTATAACTATATGTGGAATCTGAAGCTAGAAAAAAGAAAGCAGCGGGTATTGAAAAGTGTATTTGTATAAGTATCTTTACATTACAGCAGTATTGTATAAGGCATTATTTTGATAAATGCATGATTTATATGACGAAAATGGAATACAGAGACATATAGAACACTAAGCATGAAAATGTAGCATTGTTTTTATCAATGCGTAGTGCCAGAGTGATAGACATCGACACGACCCAGATCGAGCTGGAGTCATCTGAGAAGGAGTACGGGTAATGCTTTCAGTCATATCGTACTCCGTTTCTTTCGAACACATTGACATTTTGTAAAAGCAGTTTGAACTACGGATCATTATTTTTGTAAGGCATTTTGTTAAATATTAAGCGTTATGAATATTCGATAATTGTCAATGTTTTATGGGTTTGCCAAAATAAATTGCTTGAAATACAAATTTAAAATGAATAAAATGAGCCAAATGTTTTGATAAGATAATTGAGAAAATGTCGGGAGTAATAGGACTCCAGACTTGGATCATGTCGAGATTCGATCGGGGATTGGTCCTTGTTTACTGAAAAACTAAAATTTAATAAAAGCGATAACTAAAGAGATTTGATTAACGACTTTAAAAAGAAATAAAACGGGCGTCCCCAGGGTTTCGGTTCGAACTCACCAATCGGGTCGGGCCGGGCTCGAGGCGCCACGAGTTACGCTCTGCGGCGAGCTCTGAAGCTCTGGCTATAAAGTGGCCCCTGTCTTTGTTGGCGATTCGCTCTGGCTTGAATATTATACACAAACTGCGCTCGATGAAATTTACATAAGGCTGTTTGGCGGTTCACGCTCTGCGGCCATTTACTAGGCTCTGACTACCCAACTTCGTGGCCCACATGGCTTTGTTTGAGCGGTTATATTTCTGGCTTATTTCTGCGGCTCTATGGCTACTTGGCCTTTTGGTGGTTACGGCTACGCAAGCCAGCTCTTAGGCTCTGATATCCATGTAGTTCTATCGATTTTTGTCACGTATTGAGGTGAATTACATGGGGTCTTTTGTCCGTCGAGCGTCTCGATCTGCGACGTCCCCGAACTTTCTTAGGAGGGAGCGTGGCACCCGGGGTGAATGGAATTCGGTTGTTGTCTTAGGGCATCCATGGGCCCGGGCTCGACCGCTCACCGTATCTTCATGTGGCTAATTTCTTCTTTGGAGTGTCCACAGACGCGCCAGACCTCTCCTCGTTGCGATCCTCTCCGTGGGGTTGGTGAGGATCATGCTCCATAGTGTGGCTAGTTTCCCCTTCTCTATCCGCTTCTCGACGAGGGTCGAGGTGTTGTTCTCCTCCGGTAACAGGGTTTTGGGTTTGTCGGATTTGTTATTGTCTCCCAGGGGCGTCGCATTTGCACAGTGAGTTGTTCTAACTCTTCGGTAAGTGTTGGTTGGTGTGACGCCTCCGCCTCGTGCATTGGCTTGCTGCCTGACCTCTAGCAGCGCCTCACAGGAGGTTGTTTTGTCCCGCGTCGCCCGGCTGGTCTTGGATCCTTGGAGGATTGGCGTTGCCCCTGCTTGTGTTCCGAGTTATCTGGTGATCGAGTCGAGCTTTATTTGTAAAGACTGTCGTTCCGCAGACGGCGTAGCTGATGATGCTTTTCCAGCGGGCCAAATTTCAAGCGTCTTTGGATTTGTTGGCGGGATTCGGCTCGGGCGTTAGACTCTCTGCAATCAAAGCAAGGATCGCGGGGGCTCGCCCGTTGCCTCTCAGTACCTAAGTCAGTTCTTTCAGGGAAGAGAAGATCAACTGCTTAGGGAATGAATTTGCGATAGTATCACATTACCTTTCAACGATGGGGTGGCACAGGTATTTATAATGGATGATCGCCAATGACTTTCTGTTGGATGATGATCTTGAATAGTATGTTTCCTTGTTGGAGGATGATATTTCTCCTACTAAATAGGAGATTTTCTTTCCCTTATCGTAGCCAGATTAATAAAGGGATAATTGATGGGTGATAATTGGAAATATCTTACTTTCCCGGAATTTGTGGAGGGTGGGTGTTTCCCTAATATGGATTTCTTGGGTTGTCAACCTTTTAAAGGGGTGAATTGGGCTCTTGTTTTGGGCCTATATTTGGGGGATGTCATCAAGGGCCTATTGCTAGTACTGGGCCTATTTTTAATCCCGTTTTGGGCTTGCGTCTTGGACCTGTTCACCTATTATTTCAAACCCCATCATTAGGAATCTTGAATTGCTCCATACACTAGCCTTGGATATAAAGGGTGCATGATTGATTCTTGGTTCATTTAGATTTAAAGCAACATAAACATATGATTATAAAATCCACAAAAATAAAAAATCTAAATAGAAAAAGCTCAAACTTATAATTTGGATGTTCTTAGACTGAATCTCATCCAATGAAAACGTCATGATCATTGTAGAACTCATCTGCCTAATGATCTTCTACTTGATTCCTCCCTCCGTGGATGTAAGGAATGAGAGGAAGGCTGGCTTTTCTCTCTCTTTTTCCTCAAGGATTGCTATGGTTCATTCTTTGGAATTGAAAGAAAAAAATAAAAAATAAAAAAACTAAACTGGATGATCAGGCACCTTAATTCTAATTAATTAATCCCTTCCAAATAAGTATAAGGTCTAATACCATCTTATAACAATCAAAATAATAGCAGCACACTAACGAATTACATAACGTATATATCCTCAAAACATCTGCTATTATGATAGGTACGCAAGCTTAATAGAAGAACATAACCTAAAATACCGACCTGATAGATAGGAGAACCTCTCAAACTTAAGTACCACTCTATAATTTTGTATGGAATCGATGTATAATCGTATCATTGCCCACCCGCAGAAATTGGACAATAAAGTAGATGACTGCTCTAAATACCTTCGTTTATTTTCATTTGGGCTGCAGGTTATTAGTCATTTCAAGCTACGTATCATTTCTTGTAAAGCGTGATGATAGGTATCGGCGTAATAGGAGAGTCAAACTCAAGACATGCGTAATAGTGGGAGAAATACCAAAGCTGAAATGCGAATTCAGCTTGTTCGTGTGGAGTCAATGTGCTATCATATGACACTATGTACTAGAACTTAAGCCGGGATCATTGGAATCCATAAGAAAATACTATTTCTCTCAAAATCTAGTTTTGAAGTTGGCTCAACACCCCACTATAGAGAGTTAAATGCACTCCAATATCCTATAAAGTTATAGTGACACAAACCATACAAGGATATAACCTATTATTTATTCCATGCAGATTCCCAGCAAATTGGTGCTCGGATCTAGGATAGGACTTCAACCCATTAACAATACCTATCAAATTCTTGAGTTATAGATTTTCTAATTATATGATCAATTAATCACATATTCTGAGTTTAAAGAACATAAGCCAAATTTCAGTAAAGGAATTAACTGTGATCACATATTTCACTACCATATATTCTTTGACTCACAGAAGGAGGGCATGCTGTCTCAATCCTAAGAGAAATCATGACGTCTATATTAAGAATATCTGTTGTCACCGGCCTTCATCAATAGTGATCTAACTCAAAGGGTTACATAACCATATTAGGGGGTTGTTTATTTTTGGCCAATGTTTAAAAATTAAATAGCTTTAAACGTTAATTTATTTATTTTAAATTAGCATGACTTGTTGTGATTTTTTTAAAAAACTTACGAGATAGAAAAGTGAAAATGTTGGCACTACATTAAAAATCGTTTTCGTCAAACAAGAAAAGCTTTAATATTATTGCGACCGAGGAGAAGGAGGTACTTGATAGTCCCATATTAGGGATATGATGGGAGGGGTTTGGGAGGGGGCCATTGAGCCGGTACCATTTATTTTTTGATTCTCGAAGCTTGCTCCGAATTTAAAAATTAAAACGGACCCAGACGAGGATGGGAAAATTTTCAAACCCTCATCGTTTACATTTGATTTTTGTTTTTATTTTTTTATATTTGCTTTTTTATTTTTATTATAATAAAATTAATATATTTCATAAAAAATAAAAATATTATGAATTTATAAATTATTTATTAAAAACATTCAAATTATTATTATTTATATTAAAGTATAAAATAAAATAATAAAAAAATATTTTTAAAATATAATCGGGGTGAGGCGGGAGTAATAGTACCTGAACCCACCCCGAACCCTTTTCGGATTTGAAAAAATAAACTCAAACCCGTTAAAAACTTGATTACAATTAAACAAAATCCTTTTCATTAAGAGCGGGACGAGAACTCGAAATAATCCGTCCCATTGCCATCCCTATTCACTACCCAATGTTAAAAAATAAACAACTTAATACTTAATACTATTAAGTACTATTCAGTATTAAGCTTAAAAAAAATTCTATTTAACATTAAGTAAAAAAAATAAACACCATCTAAGTCTTAAAGCTTAAGTCAAAACCTCCTATTGATCTCAATTTTATTTCAAGGTTGAAAGTCTGTAACATAGTAGCGTGATGAATCATGATAATCTGATAGACTCGTGTCATAATTCACCACATTTCTTATCCAAACAAATTAGTGTCCTCACTATGGAATCTTATCCTAACTTTGAGAAATCATCCATCTAATTAAGAGGGAGAGCATTATAGTCATTAATAGATTATTCGAATCTATAAATCAATTACAAACAACTTATTATCTTACAAGGAACCAATGACTTGTATCATTTCTACGAATTCTAACACCCCTAAGTCATAAACAAATGCAAGTTACATGGGTTGAATGCTTAAATAAATATTAATGCATAAAAAGAGATAATAAGATGACAATAATATTAATACTTAAATAAATATTAATGTTGTGACGCCTCCAGGGAAGCCCGGAGGTCAGTTATTTCTTTGTCAGCCATATGGAAAATCCTATGTCTCGTGTCGCTTGAGACACAAATGCTAGTAAAAATATTTCTTGGAGCCTTAAACCAATACTCATCAAAATATACACTCAACTATATTCCAATAGTCCAAGAGTTATAACATTTCTCTTAATTCAACATATATTAAAATTACACATTCTAATACATGTTATACCAAAAACCATCAAAGCCCCCTTGACAGGCTTTCTTCAAATTAACTTTCTAAGATGAGCGATCTTCTCGAGCGTCCACATGCACGAGCCAATATTCCGCCGACGGGGTGGTATCATACGATGATGGAATCGCGCACTAAATGGGTTCTTTCTCGCTGGGAATGCATGTCTGATAGTCAAATTTAAACACACACTCCAAGTAAATACGTTATCATCTTGGATAATACGTACCAGTTCATGTCTGAGTCATAGCATTTCATAAGCTTCTTTTAAGCCATGTGAAAAATATCATTTCAAAACAAAACTTGTTGTTCTTGAAATACCTTGTCGAAATTTGGTAAAAAGATGGGACTACCCTCCGAGGCGAATGTGTTGGAGAATTTCCCGAAATAGTCATGGACCTCATCCGAAATGATCTGTTGGACTGTCTCCCAACCCCATTCTCCGGAAAATCATCATGTGAAATTCCTTTCACAACCATTTTCATTTTTCAGAAAATTCATGTCATGCATTACACACAATTTCTAGGATTCTGTGCGTATGAAATGTTATGTCATTTCGACACAATTTATATAGTAGCGTACAAATATATCATCATGCATATATTTACATAATTTAAATCCGCAATGACATAATTATATAGTGTGTCATTCTGGCAAAGAATTAGCTCACATGGGCTAGTAGCAAATCTGACAATTCGATTTGAATTCTTTCAACGAAACGCATTTTCTCGCAAAATATTTTGTGAACACTATTCGTGTGAACAGTGAAACCATAAGATTCTTGTTCATGGCCAATCACCCAACATCGGTTTCACTTTGAATCAAGATTTCATAGCCATTTCGGCCTCATACACTGCATTACAGTTATAGCATAAATTATACACTAGCAACCCAAACAGTCCGTGGAGAGCTATCACGGGCTTCTTTAAATAGAGTTAAGCAAAATTCAGCGCCGGTTGAATTTAGGACGATCAAAGCGGCCGTTGAGCCTGGAAGCAATCGGGGGGAAACCATCAACAGCACGGCCCAAGCGAGTGTAGCTTCGGAGTAGGATAAAACCACTGCGCCGGCGGAGTTTTGGCCGAAAACTCAAAGAGCCGGTCTCTCTGGCGTTGCCTCGCCGCGTGAGCGACTTTCCTTCTTGCTTGAAGAAATCAGAGTGGTCCCGATCGTCAGGGATCTTGAAAGTCTCAAACTCTATTAGAAAATCGAAAACTGGCTGCCATCCTCTCCCTTCTCTGCACATTTGGTCTCATTTTTGGA
The DNA here is from genome assembly GCA_016808115.1 of Tetrastigma voinierianum. NCBI lineage: Eukaryota > Viridiplantae > Streptophyta > Magnoliopsida > Vitales > Vitaceae > Tetrastigma > Tetrastigma voinierianum. Next base: position 124,133 of record JAEQBH010003143.1, on the reverse strand, counting down.
GGAAGATGATCACTATTTAGGTTTGTCTTATTATCATTAAATTTCAAAATGTCATTCGTATCCTTTCTCTTAGTTTTTACACGTGGCCGCAATCTCAGCGGAAATCCGTTATCGTTTATAACTGCGTGCCGGCGCATTAATGCGTATGAGTCGTGTTATAGGTGGTTTTGTCACATCGCATCGTTTTACAGCACCGACTCGGTCTTATCGAAAAGCGTGCAAATTCAGTGTCACCGAGAATTTACGAAATTCGATGTAGTAGATAGATTTCGAGGCGATTCAGCGGTATCCGTCTGCATCATCAAGATTTAGAAAAATTACGAGATTTGGCCAAAAATTATGATTTTCTTGAATTTTAGTGAGAATTTTCGAGTCTTACAAATGCAAACCTATGACTTTGTTGCAACTTCAATCCTGACAATTCACAATTAGTTTGCAAATGATTAATATTTTAAACTCCTTTGTACGGCATCAAGACGAGTAAAGGAGGACACACTCCCCGTAATGTTTCACCATTCTTTTACAATTGACTTGCCCATCCATTATGGTAGGAAAAGATTTATTATTAAATGAAAATCCACAAAACAAGACTATAAAAACATCAAATGTTAAGGGTTTAAGATAACAAATAATGGATCAAAAATCAAAAACCAATATTTATTCAAAGTCAGCGTTAAGGGTCTCTACTAAGAACATTGTGGTGGCAAAAATGGGAAACAAACAAAAATACGTATCCTAAGACAAACTATAAAGGTAAGAATTTAGGATTAGCTTTAGGATGAATACAAATTAAAGAATTTAGAATTTAGGATTAGCTTGAGGATAGCTTGTCCCCAAAGGTAATTTATTTACTTATTTATTTTAAAAAATCCTGACAACTTCAAAATCCATCAAACTCTTTGCTAGCAAACATTTTGATACCTAAATAATATGTTTGGAAAATGGTATCGATTTTCTATCAAGCCCTTATCTACCTTTGTCAAACTCCAATTAATACATGCACTACCAAAAAAAAAAGGATATAGTAACATACTTTTAGTTGGAGCTAACATATTTCATGACTAAAAATACATATAGTCAGGGAATTAATGGTCCATTATTATATTTCTATGCATCCTTCACATGTCATCCTTAGCTCAAATTAATTATTCAATTCCATTTTTTTACTCTCATTCTCTTACTGACAAGCCCCATTGAGTTCCTTTTTTCTTTTCTTTTTCCTTTTCTTCTTCTTCTTCTTTTTGTTTTTTTCAAAAACATTTGATTTATGCTCTATTTAATTATAGACTCTGCATTTTAGAATATAGAAAAATCCACAATTTGAGCACAATTCATTACCAAGTTTTGAGATTAATAGGATTTATTTTAAAATGTTTATATTGTATATCCAGAGAAGATCAATGGTCTCTGGCTATATTAGCAAAAGAGATATTGTGTTATTTATGTGGAAAAAGGAAAGGTTAAGAAGACTAAGGGGGCTTGTAACGCCCCACAAATACCCTAGAATTTTTTTTATTTTTATAATAATTTTATTATATGTTTAAGGTATAAATTGAGTGAGCTTAGGTTTCGGAAATTTAGAAATGATAAATGTTAAATGATATATGATTATATGGTACAAATGTCGAGTGCAAATGAATATGTGAGTATATAATTAAATATTATATCTTAAATAGAATTAATCATACGGAGAGATTTATCCAAGTGAAAAAGGAGCGAAAATGGAATTTATAAAATAAGGTGCAAAAATTAATGAAAATGAACCCAAGGCCAAAATGCAAATTAAATGATAAATTGGGCTAAATAGAATGTGAGCATGGAAACTTAAGTCCAAAAATGGGATTTGTTGAGGTTGAGGCCCAACAAGGCCTTAAGAGGATTTTCACTAAAGACAAAAAATGGTCTAAGATAACCATTTGCAAAAACGTTTTGAGAGAGGGTTTGAGGAGAAATGGGAGAAAGATAGGGCAAGGAGAAGATCAAACTTTGGGTGATTTCCCATTTTCATTCAGATTTTCAAGAAGGAAGATGGAAGAAGGCTGAAAGTGATTTCAAGTGAAAGAGGTAAGAACACAAGAAGTACTCTTTTCGCCTTTTGTAATTTTGATGTTTGAGTTGGAAAAACACAAGCTTGTCCGTAGGTTTTGCTTGCAGTTGGTTCGAGGATGATATTAGGATGTTATTGGGAGAGTTTGTAACTTTTTGAGTTTTGGTTTGATTTTTGAGGTGTTTGGAATAAAATCGCGAAAGAAGAAATGAAGTTTGAAAGAGATGTTGTCGAAAAATTTTCGGCGCGTGTTTTGTTTTGGCCATAACTTGGTCATTTCGTAAAATTGGTGATTGAATTGATGGAGTGCGCTGGAAACGTCTAGGAGAACAAATCTCCTGAAATAGGTGTACCTAGATTTGGACCCCATTGGACCCAGAAATTCGTTGAAGTGATGCTCTGTTTCGGATAAAATTTATGGTTCAGTTCTGCAGAAAGCTTGATTATGTGTTTGGAATAGTTTTGGTATTGGCGTAAGTTGAGTTTCACTTATCGAATTGAGTGATTGAAATTATGGGTAAAGCGAAACACAGGAGAATAATTTACTTGAAGGAAGTATATCTAATTATGTGCATTAAAGTTCCCAGAAATCCATCAAAGGAGAGCTATGTGCAAGAACAATATGACTTTGTTTTACAAATTAGAGTAGTCTTGATGTAAAATGCAATAACTTGAGTTTTGGTGATCCAAATTGGATGATTCCAGTTGAAAAAGAAACCTTAAAACCATAGCTTAAAATGAGTAGAAGGAATAAATTCTCAGAATTATGGAGTTAAAACCCATTTGAAATTGAGAATAACTATGAGTAAGCGAGTGAGTTGGACATCTTGACCGGTTGGCATTAAAATCTTTGTAACTTGAGTTGGATGATCAAATGAGATGATTCAATTCCTACTAAAAATAGACTCATAGAGCTATAATTTTCTTGAAGGAAGCATGAACAAAATATGGCTCATGTATTAGGAAAATTTTTGCAAGTGAAGAGGTATCCCGGGTGGGCCATAAACCACGACCCGAAACTCACGAGAATAACATATGCAATATATGATTGTCATTATATTTGAATAGGGGCTGACGAGTAGGAAAACCCGCATTGAAGTCGAGATTCCGAAGATCGGAATCAAAGCGACGATTTTGGTTTGTTCTATCTTCTCCTATTATCGTTTCAAGATTTGAACTATTTGTTCTAAATGCATAAGAAAAGCATATTGAATTGATTTAATTAATTTGAGAAAAGTGATTGTGAAATGTTTACATATGACAATTGCATGATTATTGAAAATGAAATGTTTATACAAATGTACGTATTGTACTATATTTTTGCTATAAAGTTTGAGCATCACTTAATAGAATGTTAATTGTTTATTTTCATTAAGGATAGATTGGTATTATCTGCATTAGAGTGAAAATAAGCAATCTTCTGAAAAGATTGTATTGATGTGTCCTTTCAGTCAATGATACAGTAGGTTCTATCGGTATATTCACTAATTGATTTTTTATCATAGGCCTACAACCAGCCAGGTGGTGCATTGATTCTAATATCATGTATCTGAAAACATAGAGTTAAAATTCGTTAGGGTAGCTGAGTGGTATGAAGTGAAATGAATTTGAGCATAATTGAATTGATTTAAGATTATGAAATATTGGAATTGAAAAGCATATTTTCCGAATTGAAATGAAAAAGAGAGGATTGTGAAATGCATGATTTGATTAATACATTATTTATTGAATATGAAAGTGTATATTTGGGATGATCGATGTGACTATAAATGATTATTATATAAAATAAATATATGTATTGTCTCGTGATAATCCAAAAAAGATTTGAAAGTTTTGAATTATTTAAATTACATTATTTGAATTAAACTGAAACTAAAATGGATTTGTATATAACCACTAAGCATGAAAATGTTTAGGCGTATTGTTTTCTGATCTGTAGTGCAGAAGTGATAGATAGTGATGAAAAAGCGGACCTAAGGTAGGAGCGTGGTGTGAGAAGATGTAGAGTGTACTTTCAGAGCTTGTGGATTCATGTCATGTTTCTTTTTTAACTTTGATGTTTTACCATGAATTTGAACTCTGAATATCTATTTTATAAAATCATTTTGAAAAGGCATAGAATGCCTTCGTTGTATCCATTTGTAAATGTAAATGTTTATGGGCTTATCCTAAATTGAAATCGACACATAATTTGAGAATGATGTATTGTCATGGTTGGTTAATGGTTTGATCCAGGCGTCGGGTTTTTGGTTCAGACTACGCCAACCCGGTCGGAGTCGGAGTCGGTCGAGTCGCCACAGGCTTAGCTTTTTATGGAGAGTTTTTTATTTTACATAACTTGTTGTGATTCTAATTTTTTTTTCTATTTTAAAAAGCCATATCTTTGAATATATACAAAATATTTTAAAATCTTTAAAAATCTACACAGAATATTTCCAAAATATTAAAAAAACACAGCCACCCAATTTTGGTTTCATCAATCTATTATTCTTTAAATGATTAATTTATATCTTCGAATATAAAAATCTTTAAAAATCTATAATATTTAAATCTTAAAAAAACACAAAATATTTTTTTAATTTTAGTTTCTGTCAATCTATTATTTTTTAAATTATTAATTTTATATATTCTATTTTAGTTATATAAAATAAATAAATAAAATAATTATTTTTGTAAGAATGATAATAATAAATTATTTATCATAATAATTTTATCATTTTAATTTTTTGTAAATATGTTAATATGTTATACATATATTATACAAATATTTTTATTTATCATAATAAAAGAGAGTGATTTGGTTAAAGACTTTGAAGACTAATTTAAAAATCTAATTCTTAATTAATTTTTTACCTCATTTTGACAAAAATGTCCTTATTGTTTTCTAGTAAAAATAATTATTTCTTTTATTTTTTGATAACTAAGCGCTGTTCTGATGTATTAGCGTAACCCAGATACAGGTCCCCCATTATGAGTTATTTGAGGTTTTAACCAAATATTCTATTCTTTCAAAAAAAAAAAAAGCTCATAGTTTTAAAAGAGCAAAGACCTCTTTGGAACCTTGAGAGGACAAGGCAGCGTTTGACATAGGACTTTTATGAAGTGAAAATGTGAGCTTAGATCTGTGATAATTTTATAAAATATGATTCAAAGAGCGGGCTTTTATGAAGTTAAATGTGACCTTATATGCACAAAAGTTTTATAAAAATATGATTTGAAGTATGATTATATTAATTTATTAAAAAAAAAAATTCTTAATATTTAAAGAAAATCTCAATGAAAAAAGTAATGAAATTATATAAATTTCAATATATAATTAAAATTGCAAATAAAGTGTTTTTTAAAAAGAAGTTGTAGTCTATAAAAACACGCCTCTTCAATAAGATGCATGCCTTGGAAGGTGAGACAGTATAACTCGGAAGTGGTTGTGCCTTAAACCTAAGCGCTTTTTTTAAAACTATGAAAAACCCAAATATTTCTAAAAATAAAGTTATTTCATCGTTACATTATTACATAAACAAGTACTGATTTAAATTATTTTTCTTAATATATTTAAGATGTCTATTTTAAGCATATAAAAAACAAAATACTTAATACTTAATAGAAATACAATATTAAAAAAACGATTTAATATTTATGCTTTTATTAGCAGCGTATCTTAAATAAGAGTTACATTCTGATATTAGTAAAAACAACGCCCCTAAGGGCTCAGTTTGGAAGCTTAAAGTGCTAGAAAGAAAAATACTAAGATAAATAATTTTTCTGTATTTGAGTTCCCTTTGTGGAAAATTAAAGAAAAAAATCAAAATTCATCAAAATTTCTATTATTTTAAAATTTCTTAGTTCTCATATTATAAAAAGAAACAAATAAAATGAATTTAAATAAACATATAGAATTAATTTATTAAGTTTGAACCAATTTTTTATTTTCCTCTAAATTTTATTTTATACTGCATTTTTACTCAGGTAGCACCGAGTTAAGATGAAGTCAAAATAATAAAATTTTGCCTCTGGTTATAACACAATGATCGTGATGTTTCATAGAAAACAAGATTTATGACCTAATTCATCCCATGATAATTATCCTCGATCAAAGATGGTTTTAGCAAAGACCACTATAGTACGGTGACTTAGGGTTGTCCACTGGAATGAGTTTTTTTTCATTAATTAAGGTTAGAGCCAAAGTTAGAGAGTGATGATAATTAGGTGAAGTCTAAAAACAAAGTCAAAATTGGAAAAAAAAAAAAAAACAAGAACAATTTTTTTTTTTAAAGCTAAACATTTTATTTATAATGTAGTAAAGCCCATTTTAATGTATAAAGAATAATAAGCACGATGGGATCGAAGTTATGCTGATGCAATTGATGTAGAACAGCAATGTGTCTCGGATCGAAGTTGTGTTACTATCTTACAGAACAGTGTAGGCTATTTCACGAAAGAGCAAATAAATTAACAAACAAAATAAATAAACGAAACTCTCAAGTTTTTTTAAATATTATATCAACTCATTAAAAGCGATAACGTAAGAGTCTTATTTATAAGCGTGTGGAAATCTAACGAATAATCAAAAAATGCAACGAGATAAAATTGAAAATCTTATGGATACATTCAAAATACTGATTAAATAATAGCAATAGTAATAAGTCGCCATTGAACGAGCTTACTATGCGTTTAAGAAGAGTACAGATATGGAGCTCTTCGTCTCTCGTCTACTAATATTTCAATTGGATAGGCAGGACTAAAATATCATAAGCTAATAAAAATAGATTAGACAGAAATCAAGTTTACTTTCAAGGATCTCAATTCACTAGAGATGAGATCTCATGGGATTTGGGCTTAGAATCTAACTATTTCATCACGATTAGATTGAGAATCACATTCTTATCTAAACCGATCTTATATTTGGCTTTAAAATCTAGATTCAATTTCAAGTCAATTCAAGTGGGAAATTACAATCATTAAGACCTATTCATCTCAACTCAACTTTCAATGATTTTTACATCTCAACTTATTGATCTCATAAAATTGAATAATAAGAATTTAATGAATCTACTTATATTACAATGAAGCAAGTTGGGGAGAAACTTTTTAAGTTCATCAATTAATCCACCAAATTGGATCAAATTACCTTTCCACAAAATGTCCGAAAATCTGACTCACCATAGCCATAGATTTGCTCCCTAGTTGCTTCTTCTTTCAAGATGAAATGAATTTAGCCACTTATGCTTGTGATTCTGGCCTTACAATGGATGTTTGACATGTGAGAAAGCGAGGGAAAATGAGAGAAAATATCTAATTCTATTAAGAGATAAGATAAGGATCAAGTTTAAAGTCACTGACAGGAACCTATGAAAGCTCAGCCTCTCACTGACCCATATGTCTTTATTTATAGAGTTATAAGCTAAATTTGTCTTATTTGGATATCTAAATTACTGACTCATTCCGCAATGCTTTGCAAAAATTTCACAACGAAATTGAAGTTTTGTCTCAAAATAGTATTTTTAAAATAAAATAAAATAAGCCTGATTTAAGCGTAGGTTTGAAAAGCGAACCGTCATTATGGCCTTATATGGAACCGATATGGGATCGTATCAAAGCATGAGAGGGAAGTGCTACAGGATCGTCTACACTGTTGCAATATACTATTTTGCTTCCACACTTGCATCATTGTCTAATTCAGGATTTTGTCAACAAATGTTTTGTTGTGATGGTAAAACGATCAACTCTCTCACAAAAATTTGGCCTTTATAGGATTTTGGTTTAATATGAATATAATATATTTAACTCACTCCCTCACGTGTAGCCTCGTATCAGCGCATTGGAAATTAAACAAGCAAAATGGAGTTAATAGACCAATCAATAGTAGGAAAAGTGAAAAAAAATGAGCAGAATCTAGGATGTCACTCTGCGGCCGGTACCACGATCTTAGTATTAAGCGATCGATTTGCGAACAAAGGCATAGGATTTGAGTTTTAATATGAATATCATACATTTAACACATTTCACTTCGCTGGCCCAATACCCACGTGTAGTGTCAAATAAACCACGTATCGATCATACGTGGCACAAATGTGAATGAAGAATAAATTACGAAAGAGGTGGCTCGAAGCACAAGGCATATGGCAGTGCTACGATCACCGTGTTAAATGGCGCATTCTCTAAGCTGGCTTATAGGTTGGGTTTTAATATGAATATCATCCTTTACTTAGCATTTCACCATGGCGGCCCGATACAGCCACGTAGAATGTCAAATAAACCAAATACAGTCCTCTATGGACTTAAAAATCAACAAATGAAGAATAAGTGAAAATTGCTGGCTTGAACAAGACCTGCTAAGCCCAGGCTTTAATCTAGTTAAGCGATGTTCTCACCAAAGCTCGAAACATAAAATTTGGGTTTAATATGAATCATAGTACCTTTACGCGAACCGGGGCTGTTTTTTATGTCTCGAGGTTGGATTACCGTATCCATCTTCCCAGAAATAACTCATGCCTTGTACACTACAAAAAAGGAGCAGAGTCACAATCATTAAATGTCCTACAAAATAAATGTATATAGTGATGCTGCCATAAATTGATAAATAAATAAAGAAAATAGCACAAGAACAAGTGTTAAACAACGTTAGAATGATATTAATGCATTTCATACTTCACATTAATGAACCTCAGACTTGCTTTAACCAATTATTAAACTACAATTTCTTTTTATTTTATAGTCTTTCTCAAAGCCAAAATGGGCAGAGTAATAGCATAATCCTTGTTTGATGCATACTACAAAAGTCATTATATAGGTCTAAAAACAGCAGTAAAATTACATATATAGATGCATTGCCAGCTAAAACACTCACCATGGAAGTCACAGTCAGTGAATATTTGCCAGAAGTTTCAACTGCATTATGTTCATATGCATACTATTGGCATTTGAGACTGAATGAGAATATAAATTTCATAAACTCGACCAACCCAAATGATTTCAGAACTGAAAACAGTTCTCTTAAGATCGATCCCATAACTTCAGAAAATCCAGAGTCCCTCAATTGCTTTTGGAATATCTCCTGAAAATATGTTACAAGTAAAGACATCAGACATGATCATTTTTTCTTTTATATACAGGAAAGGCTTTAAAAAAATTGTCATTTCCTTGCCAAAATTGACTGCATTTGGAAAATAATTTTTGTGTTAACAATTTATAGAATTATTTTTTCTGGTTCATTACAAAGTTTTTTTTTAAAAAAAAAAAGAAAAAGAAATTGTTCTTTTACCCAAAAATCCATATCCAGAATCATAGACCCAAATACAAACACAGAAGACATTGAAACAAAATCAATATTAGAATGAACCAAAAACAGACTAAATCAGTGAAGAGTTTTCATTATTTTATATAAACAATTGAAATGGCGTTGTTTTTCTTGTATTGAATATAAACTTTTCGAACATCTTAAGTATTAAGTCTTAAGATTATTTGTTTTCTTTATGGTAGTGAATATTTACAGGTATTTCTCTTAAGCTGTTGGCAGGGGTGATGTTCTTGTTTTGAAGATGAAACTTACAAATAAAAAAGTTAAATATTTTGAACTACATTTAGATTTTTGAAATTTCGATAAGTCGTTAAAAAGTTAAAAAAACAAACAAGTTGAATGCTAAAAGCTATTTAGCTTTCAGCAAAAAGCCAAAAAACAAATGTAACCTAAGTCACATGTTTCATTACAAGCTTTAATACATGTTTAGCACATTATATTCTTTATGAATATAACACATTTACAGAATAATTAAATGATCATTACCTATAAAGCATCATGAGGTCAAGTTCCTAGCATCACAGATGAAGCTTTCCTTAAATTTCTGTGGCATGGGCCTGGTATGAAAAAGCAGATGATCTCGACAATGGGTGAAGTCACCAAATAATACGTATTTGAAATAATCTTGGCCCAAGTGTGTAACAGCGTCATAAAACGTAGTTGTTATTGTGGTTTTTATCGTTGAGCCCACACAGCAGGTAGTCGTAATAGGGTTTTAAGCTTTAAACAGTATGGTTTTATGATCCTTAATCTTATTGGTTGGCATTTATTTTGAAGCATTATGTTCTTCCCCAGGATCTGACCCATTTTAATATTTTTGGGACAAAGCTCCATGAAACTCAAAATGGTCAAATGGGCATCACACACTGCCCATAATTATCCTCAATATATCCAAAAGAGCATTCACCATGTCAAGATGCCTTCTTGGACATTCTTCATTACCAAAAGTCTCCACACGAGCAAACACCATCTTGGACATGATGAAACCTCTTTACATCCCTCATTATGATCTTCCTTCTTGTGATCAAAATAAACTTAGCACTGTATGACGAATCAACACAAACTCTGATGTTTCGTGATTCTAGTAGGCATACCTTCTCAGAATTTGGCTTAAATACAATTGCAGTTTCTCACTATACTTATAAAGAACTTCTTGTTTCACCTCATCATCCACATCATGACTAAACCTGAGATCAGGCACATGTAGGATTCTCCCATCCGCTTTTCAAAGAAATTCAGAACTCAATTTGTGTGTTTTATAAGAAAATATATCCCTTGGAGCTAAACAAGTACAACTTCTTCTTAACTTCAATTGAGGTAAACCCAACACTCTTGCGAAGCCCCTTCTCAAACATTTTCACCCTTGTCTTCTTCACCATTTCCCACATTCCAACATCGGCGTAAATATTAGAAAGCATAACATACACGCCTGACTGGTCAGATTCACAAAGTAGCTGTAGCCGCTCTTTGCGCTAATTCAACTTCGTTTATTGAATTAAACATGCACTCCAGCAAGGCTCCACAAGAACTAACCTGGTTCCATTGGCATGTTATTGATGAAGATAAGCTTCATCAATCTTCCGGCCTACCTATCAAAATCTACCATACATGCATAATGCTCTTCCACTGGGGTAATTCCATAATCCCTACTCATTGATTTAAAATGGCTCCATCCTTCTTCAATCTTACCAGAATGACTACAAGCTGACAGAACTGAAACAAATGTCACTGAATTCGGTAAATGGTTTAGTGATCTCATCTCATCAAAAATCTTCAATGCTTCACCACTTAGACCATGCATGCCAAATCCATTGATCATCGCACTCCAAGAAAATACATTCTTCTCAGGCATCTGACAGAAGGAAAACCCTGTAAGCTGCTTAACTAGCCACATTTGGCATACGTATGCACCGATAAAGAAGTATAGTTCTTGACGTAAGTTCAACATTTCTGTCATATAGCCGCAGACACTCCAGTCCTTGCTTCAGAGATCCCAAGCTCGAACAAGCAAGAACAATGCTAGCAAATGTCACTGAATTTGATCACAGTTTTTTTGCTGTCTGCCCACCTGAACATGGAAATGGATTTAAAAGCTCCCCACTTCTCTTGCAAATCCAGAAATTATGGTACTCCATAGAACAACGTCCCTGTGAGAAATGTCTTCAAATAATTTGAGTGCAAAGTCGAGGAAACCACACTGCATATACATATCCACTAGAGACGTTTGCAAAAAAATGTTAGACTCAATAAAATTCCTTTTTATACACAAGCCATGAAATGTTTCCCCTCCTTTTCCCAGCTGAACGTTCCACAAGCTTGAATCAATACCTCTACCACGAATGGATCTAAATCACATCCATGATCTCTCATTCCGGAAAACAACTCAAAAACTTTAAATTCCTTTGAGAAATTCAAGTATCCTTTCATCATAACACCCCAAATTACTGAATTTTTCTGCGGGATTTCCTCGAACACCTTACGTGCTTCATCTAAAGAACCAACTCAGAGTAAAGCATTCACTAGGGCAGGCACCTTATACATATCTCTTTCCAATCGTAACTTGTGTAAAGGTAAAACAACTTGGCCCGTTGAAAAAGTGACAGTCTAAAACATGCTTTGACAGCAAAAACCAAATTGAAACTATCAACTAGATTTTTCTCTGTCAGCATTCGTTTAAAAAGCTGTAGAGCATCGTAAAAACGCTTGTTTTTGAAGCAGCTAGCGAGTATGGTGTTCCATGAATGGAGGGAGGTTTTCGAAAGTGATGTATTTGAACCTTTGGAAGCGACATGAAGAGAACCCAGTGGATGCTAAGCACCGGAGAGATCCAGGGGGCGAATGACAGGATTTGGGCATTTAGTTGGTGAGTAGAAGCCAGAGTTTTGGTGAAATGGAAGAGAGAAAGAGAGAGAGAGAGCAGGGTTTTGGTGGGGTTTCATGAAAAAGTGAGGGGAATGAGTTTGGCTCCATTAGGAAGCTTCAATAATCTTTCAAAAAAATCCGGGTAAGGCAATCTGAAGAAGCATGGGAAGAGAATCAACAGTTTGCTAAACGTTGATACCTGCATCATAATTTCGCAACATCTTCCATCAAGAATTTGGGTGTCGCTGATACCTGCATATCTTTAAACGCAACTTCCACTCAGTCCCTGGCCTCATTTTTCTGTTCATTTTCTGGTTCACATGCTTTGCTCAGTTATGAGAAACATATTCGATTCCCAATAATAACAATTTTAGCCATTATAATATATACTCTCTTATATATATATATATATATATATATATATATAGAGAGAGAGAGAGAGAGAGAGAGAGAGAGATAGATATAGAGCTAAGAATGTGAAACTTTTCAAAAAATAATAAAGAAATTAAAAAATTTTCTTAAAAAAGTGTAGTTTGAAAAATAATTCTAAATATAATGTAGTTTTTTTTCATGTCAGCAAGATACTAATATTCAAGTTTGAAAAAGTAGGTTTTTGGGTTTTAAAAGTCAAAAAAGTGAAAGTGTCTCTTGAAGAGACACTTTCTGAATTAATGAAAGTGTTTTTGAAAAGATAATTGACATAAATTTAAAATTTTTTAAAATTATAAGCGTCTGTAAAAACAGCTTTGATATTGATTTAAAAATTTTAAAATTATGAAGGCGTCTTTTGAACCTTGATATTCAACCTAGCTGAAAAATTATGAAGGTGTCTTTCCAAAAACACTTTTAATATAACATTTGAGGAAACATTTCAACTTAAATTCAAATTTTTTAAAATTATAGAAATTATATCTTCAAAAAACACTTTCAGTGTTAATTTCAAAACCTTTAAAATTATGAAGGCGTCTTTATAAAAGACAATTTTAGTATAACATTTGAGACGAAAAAAATTTTCGGCTTAAATTCAAAATTTTAAGAATTATAGAAATGTCTGTAGCTAACACTTTGGTGTTGATTTAGCTTTCAAAAATTATGAAGGTGTTTTTTGAACGATCTTTTATTAACGTTTTAATAATTCAAGAAAGTATATCTTTAAAAAAACCTTTGCAAAAGTCGAAAAATTGGAAGTGTCTCTTGACACTTTGGCTGTCAAAAATTTTAAATTATGGAAAGTGTACTCTTCAAAAAGAAGCTTAATGTTAATTGGCTGAGAATTATAAAGGTGTGCTGAAAGAATGGCACTAATATAACATTGTAACAATTTAAAGGTAATAGAACTTAGAATTGAAATTTAAAATTATAAAAGTGAACTTCTTGAAACTGGCTTTTCGTTTTCTAAGTTTTTAAAAAGTGTTTCTTCAAGATACATTTTCATTTTTAATTCAAAAAAATTGAAAATGTCTCTTCAAAAGACGCTTATGGTGTAAAATTTTCAAAATTTTTGGAAATGTCTCTTAAAAAGACACTTTTAGAAAGTGTATCTCAAAGGAAAAACGCACTAAATGTAAAAACTTTATTAGAGTATAGATATTTACAAATCATATTAAATTTTTATATTTTTACGTACAAATATGCAACTTCTAAGAATGTAGGCCTCGCCTATTGGGCCAGCCCACTTTCGCCCATTAATTTGGTGGATTGGGCTCTCAAAATGAGAGATATATAAGTTGCAAGCTAAATGGCCCAATCGAAATTAGCTTGCAATCCATATGGTTTAGGTCGAGCTAGCCCATTTGACCAATTTTTTATTTTTAAATTATTATTAAAAATATCAAAATATACTAAGAGTTAGGGAGGGAATAGGGAGGGGAGGGTGACCAAGGTTCAAGTCATAAAAACATATTACTTATAAAAAATAACTTTTAATAAATGTTTTTTGAAAACTTTTAAAATTACATTTGAACAAAGTCTTATTTTCAATTTTTTAAAAATATAATTTTTAAGAATATTTATATTTTAAAATTATTTTACTATTATTTTCAAACATATGTTTAATAACTATTTTTAGATGATTATGAAAAAATAATTTTTTTATAACATTTTTTGAAAAACTATTATTTGTTAAAAATGGAGCATTAACTTGAGTGATGAATGACCATATTCACATTTGTGTATATTACATGAACGAATGAACTTACATTCACTTCATTCCATTACTCACATTGAAGATGAGTAAATGGAACCAATGTTTGTAAGCCTATAAAAGGCCTTTACTAATTCTTGTAATGGCACCCTGTAGAGAAACAAGTTCCCTCTTTCTCTCTCTCCCTTTCTCTTTCTCAATTCTCTCTCTTTCTCTCACCTCTCTTTTGATATAAATATATAAAGAGAATAATACAATTTTCTTTAAGCTATGCACTTTGTAATTCCTTAACCCTAACTTGAAGTTATTTTGATTTTATATATCTGTAATTATACTTGGTTTTGCTTATAAGCTAAAATTTATATTGTTATTTATTGACATCAATTCTAATACTATATCATATATCAAATATTGTTAACAATGTCAAATATCACAAAACTGGAATTTGTGACACTCGATATAACCGGAAAGAACTATCTATCTTGAATCCTTGATACTGAAATACATTTTGATGGAATGAATCTTGGAGTTTCCATAAAAAAAGGAAATTAAGCATCCCTACAAGATCCGTAGAAATCGTAGAAATTGATGTCACATTGAAACCTTGAATGAAGGTAATATAGAATGTCTTTATATTACCTTTATTGTTTATGGCAAGAAACTTATTGTTGAAAAACTCTCGGCCTTCTCCTTTGGATTATAAATCACGTATAAAGCTTATCGGAGTCGTACGTTGTCGTGTGAACAAGTTCGAACTGACCCAATCTTTGTGCTGGTATGACCGAGGTTAGATCACTTAGCGGGTCTGATGATGTGGAAAATCATTGAACACTCACATCAGGCATCCACTAAAGAAGCTAGAAAGGTGCTTTAGCCTGATAAGTACTCATGTGCTTGTGCTCACAAGGTAGATTGATAGAGCGGACATCTTTTTAGCAAAGTTATTTTTTGAATCACCAGTCTTCTTAGAAAGAATACATGGGAATATATGTGGACTTATCCATCCACAATGTGGACATTTACGTTATTTCATGGTTTTAATAGATGCCTGCAGAGGTGGCGGTCATCTTTGCTGACCTCACCTGAATAATCAAATTAAGAGCTCCATTCCCTACTATACAATCAAGACAATAAGACTAGATAATGTCGGTGAATTCACCTCTCAAACATTTTCTGACTACTGCATATCATTCGGAATAAATATCGAGCATCTTGTGCTCATACTCACACCCAAAATGGTTTAGTAGAGTCCCTAATCAAACGTCTTCAATTAATAGCTCGAAGGACTTGTTATTATGTATGTTGCAAGTTTAGTTCGTATTCGATCTGACAACATATGTATCTCCGTCGCGACATGCCCAACAAACAAGCCCAAATGTTTCTCACTTATGAATTTTTGGTTATGCAATTATGTACCAATTACATTGACACAACACGCTTAAATGGGTCCTCAACGAAGACTTAGAATTTATGTGGATTTTGATTCTTCGTCTATGTAAAACCCGGGAAAATCCTAATTTTCTAAAAAATGGCAAAATGGTAATTTTGGTCAAATCCAAATTTTCTAGATCTACATTTGATGAAAGCGGACTTCACCATTAGAATCATCTACATGAAATCTAGCTACCACGCCGAATTTACGTCGAATGATACGGTCGGAATTTGCACGTTCACACGAGAAGCTGACAAGCGTAGTGCAGGACACTTGACACATTTTGAGTGACTCACAGTGTGCCACGTGTCAGGTGCAGAATGAGTCAACTTGAGCTTAAGTGTGGGGCCCATGGATGACATGTGGCATCTCCTAATTGGATAGAAATCCAAAGTTGGTGGATTAAATGGATAAGAAATCCTCTGCGGCCGATGTGATTGGGCGTGTGTGAGGGAACAAAGAGCTTTCTTCTCCATTTTTCTTTGAATCAATGGTGGAGAAGAGAGAGGGAGGGAAGCGATTTTTAAAAATGGAGGGTTTTTAGAGAGAAAGTGCAATTCTCTCTAGATTTCACAGCTTTTTAGACATCGGTTGTGTCGGGCTGGCAAAGAGATTGTTCTCTGCGGCAAGGGCTGCGGCTTGAGCACCGAGTTTTGTGGGTTGCGACAACTCCAGAGGTAGTGCGCCGAATCAGAAGATGTACGGTATGTGTAACCATAGGGGAGCATGTTGAACACCAAGTGTCATTGTAGTATTTTTTGGGAGTTGTGGTTGAGGACCGAAATTGTGAAATCATAAATTTATTTAACCGGAATTTGTGTACTAGAATAAGGGTAAAGTTGTAATTGATCAAAATGGGACATAAAGGACATAAAATGAGAAGAGAGTAGGCCATTATATAAATAACATAAGTTGAATTTCAAATACTTGAGAGATTGAGGACCAACTTGTAATTAAAGAAAAGATGATGATATAAAAGAGAGATGAGACAAAAATTAGTTCATTTTGGTCTCACGAGTTAGAACTCACGTAAGAGAGAGGAGGGAGAAAGGAAGAGGAGGAGAGAAAGAAGCAAGAGAGGAAGAAAGAGGAAGGAGAAGAATTTCAGAATATGTTTTTGTATTGAATCTTATTATTTTGGATTTTGGTATGGATTTGTGGACCTTGAGTACAGATTCTGGGATTTTACCTGGGGGTTTTGGTTATAAGAAATTCTAAACCACCCAATACAAGTGTGGTGGAGTTGTTTTGGGTAAATTCCGTATTGGTTTTGAGGAATGGTTGTAAAGGAGAATGTTGGGTTTTTAAAGAAATCTTTTGTCAAAATTTAGTAAAACCCATGTTTTGTTTTTAGTATAGATTAAGTTATAATCATCCAAATGAATTGATTCAAATTGGTAAGAACCATATGAAGATAGGGCTAAAGTATAGAAGGATCAGGCAAATTGGCTCTAAGGCCGACACGGGCCCAGAAAGGTGAGCTCGTGTAGCTCCTTGGTTATGCTCCTATTTTGGGTATTGTTGTAGTGTTTTGAAACGCTAGAGTGGAGTTTATTTTCATCCAATTGAGTGATTCAAAGTATGGGTAAAATAGCTTGGGGATAAGTTCTTGAAGGAAGTGCATGCAAATTGTAACTAAAGTGCCCAGAAATTTGCCAAAGTGGAGCTAATAATCAGATGCATTATGCAGGTGGAAGTAATCTAGATGTAAATACAATAACTTGAGTTTGGTGATGAGGTGGATGATTCAATTGGAGAAGAAACCTTAGAACCATAGCTTCAAATGAGTGAAGAAACCATTTCCAATTTATGGAGTTAGGCCCAAAAATCCAAAGGATAGTAGATGATTAGTGAGCTAACCGATTAGGCATAAAAAATGTTGTAACTTGTGTTGAGGGCCTTGAAGGAATTTTAAATTGAAAATTTAAAGATATGTCATAGGATATATAAAGGACTGATCTGGAGAGTATTGTTGGAAAAAGGTTTGCCAAAATGAGTGGTTTTTTTTGTTAGGGGCTTTTTAGTGCTCAAGGGTAAATTGTTCATTTGGCTTTATATGAATGTTGTGTGACCCTAAATTCCCTACTTCCAGGTGCATCCTACTACTATACTCACCAACCTCCATCTGAGAAGCATTATACATAAGCCCGACCTGTCAGGACGAATGGCTCGGTGGACAATCGAACTGAGTGAATTTTGTATTCAATTTAAACCCCTGCTTTGGCGTTGAAAGGATAGATGCGGATTTACCTTTTTAGCGAGAGATTCATGGAAATGAAACCGGATAGCTCGGTGGTGGACTCACGAATGTGGATGGCGCTTCACGACCAGGACGGTCTTAGAAACTAGAGGCTGTGACTTAAAGCTATGACCGGAGGAAATTATAGAGCGGGCCATATGTTTGGATTTCCCCACTTCCAACAATGAGGCCGAATACGAAGCGATCATAACCGGGATCGACCTTGCAATCTATGTATCCTCAAAAATAATAATAAGAAGAAGCAACTCTCAATTGGTGGTAGGGCAAGTAAATGGAGAATATGAAACAAGGGACCAACGCATTACCAAGTATGTAAATCTGGTCACCCTACGACTGGGAAACTTTGTGGCTTGGCGACTAGAGCACGTCTCAAGGGATTCAAATGGAAAGGCATACGCTTTGGTAGCCGTGGCCACGTCCCTACTAATAAAAGAAACGATGCTCCTACTCGTCTACTACCAGCCAGAATCGTCGATCACTACCAAACGAGTAAACGAAATAGACGAAGCACGTCCTTCTTGAATGACTCCAATAATTGCTGTTTGACAGGCTTATGCGATAATAAAGTACAGCACCCAACTGAGATCCGGAGTCGAGCGCCGGTTTTCGCATGAGCGGTCGACAATATAAGCGGTCACGTAGAGCCTTACCTTAAGTGTCTTACTCACGGCCCGAGACGTTATGGTTTAGCCAAGCTCAGCGATGGGGTATGTGGAAATAATCGGGCCTTGAGGACCTTGGCTCATGGGCCATCTTCGAGACTCTTGATGATGACCATTGCTCACGGATGTAGTCTCTATGTTAGAATGTGGCCGCGCCGGTGACAAATGTGTCGGAGTGCAGGCCTGAAATGGGACCACCTGCGAGCCACCCCGGTCGGCTCCTTCCCGATGGGGATGGACATCGTAGGACCATTGCCTACCGCCTTAGCTCATAAGAAGCTACTACTGGTTGCCACCGACAATTTCAGTAAATTGATAGAAGCCAAAGCCTTCGCGTCCATCAAAGATAAAGAGGTTGTTCAGTTTGTGTGGAAGAACATCGTGTGTAGGTTCGAATACCCCAATCGATTGTAACCGACAATGGGCCATAATTTGATAGCCAAGATATATAAATTTTTGTAACAAGTAAAAATCGAACACGTATTTGATACATGGTACCCATGAAAACAGCGACCATGCAGAAGCATTAAATAAGACTCTCCTGTTAGCTCTAAAAAAACGCCTGCAATCAGCCAAAGGGAAATTGGTAGAGAAACTACCAGGGGTTTTATGGGCCTATAGAACGACTAGTCGGAAACCAAATGGCATATCGCCATTCGCCCTCACGTATGGGATGGAAGCTATCATCCCTAAGGAAAGCGGGGATGCCACCATGTGGCGAAATTCTGAAAATGCGAAGCCATAGCCAAAGACCTAGAAACAATTGACGAACTCCGGGAAGCTGTAGCAATGCACATAAAGGCATACCAGCAGAGGCTAGCGAACTTGCATAACCGACGCGGAAAGCCACCCACATTCCTACCCGAGGACTTGGTCTTGAGACGGGTCTTTGAAAACACAGCCAACCCAACAGACGGGAAGTTCCAACCCAATTGGGAAGGACCATACATGGTAGTTCGAGTAGGGGTAGTCGGGTCTTATGCGTTAAGCAGGCCAGAGATGACTGTTGTGCCCGGGATGTGGAACGCTATGCACCTTAAGTAATTTTTTCTTTGAGGATTCTATCGTCAATAAAGTTTATCTTTTTAGACATTTCCTCTAAAAACCCATAATTGCTTCTCTTAAGAAAATAAAGTCCAGATACGGTTGTTGTTCGGTTGGCATTTTTAAGAGTAAATAGTCTAGATATGGTTGATGTCCTACTAGCACCTAAAAAAATCCAGATATGGTTAATGTCTTACTAGCGCATAAAAAAAAGTCCAGACATGGTTAATGTCCTGTTGGCACATAAAAAAAAAAAGTCTAGACATGGTTGATGTCCTGTTGGCACCTAAAAAAGTCCAAACATGGTTAAAGTCCTACTGGCGCATAAATAAAAAATTCAGAGCACGGTTGATGTCCTGCGGCACCGAAAGGTCTGGAGCATGGTTGGCGTCCCTGCGGCCGCGTAAAAAAGGTCTAGGCATGGTTGATGTTCTGCTGGCACCTAGAGAAAGTCCAGTTATGGTTGTTGTCTTGCTAGCATTTTCAAGATAAAAAAAAAAAAGGAGCGAACATGGTTGTATGCATGCATTGCAAGGATTTTATCAAGCATTGTTCGTATTCTATTGGCACCTTCATATTTCATTATAATGCACTAAAGAGCGCCAAGGATTATTATGCATTCTGGTGGCAAAACGGCGCCCCCTACAAAAATCTTCTAAAATAACCAAAACTAATAAAGGGGAATAAGTTAGCCCTGCTCCTTTGTACTTGATGACGTCCACTGGATCCCTTCACACTTTAGGCCGGATGTACCTTGCGACCTTAGCCGACGTTGGGCGGAGAGCACCCCATATTCGCAAAAAACTCTGGAGGAAGTGGGTCAACAGAGTTAGGCATGTCTTTCAAAATCCGTGGTTGGTCACTGTGGATGCTATGTTTGAACACAACATCCGTAGCCATAAGAGAAAATCTACTCCAAGGCTTTTGATAGTCTTCCACCATGGCTTCCTTGTCCTTGCCCGCTTGGGAATGAAGCGGACACTCATCTCTGGATGCCTCGGCTCGATAAGAGGCGGCGTTCGGCTCCAGCGAATCAGATGGGCAACCTCGACCCTCCAACCCCGCAGCTACGTCTTCCTCCGCGACCTTAGGCATGTCGGAC
Source organism: Tetrastigma voinierianum (assembly GCA_016808115.1). Taxonomy (NCBI): domain Eukaryota; kingdom Viridiplantae; phylum Streptophyta; class Magnoliopsida; order Vitales; family Vitaceae; genus Tetrastigma; species Tetrastigma voinierianum. The sequence goes on along the minus strand of JAEQBH010003143.1, from coordinate 103,284 downwards.
CCTAGTCAAGTCATCCTGCTTCCCGCACCTTGGCCTCTTCTTGCCGCATTGCGGGCGAGCCACCTTAGCCTCTTGCTTGGCCTCGTCCCTTTCTTTTTTCGCCCGTTCAATTGTCTCCGCACCGGCTTTGGCCTCTCGCTTCTAATGTTTCGACTTGGATTCGCCGGCGTCAGGCACGATGCTTGGAAATGGTAATTGGCGTAGACACGATCTCTTGGCGTCATCTAGCCAAAGCCCCGGGAGCCACTATCTTTGGCGGGGACATATTCCAAATAGCCGTTATCTACTAAAGAAAAGTTAGAATGAGATTACTACGCAGAACTACTAACCAAGTAAGCGGCCGCGCATTATAATTCGGTTTGATGCGTGAAAGTCGTGGTTGCGGGATGAAAATCTGTCCTCGGCCTGGGTGGAAGCGCCTTATTCATATAAGACGAGGGAAGCGGGATGGAATGTTACTTTACATGAGCACGCCATAGGTACTGAGTAATTAGGATAAGTGCGTGCATATGTAACAAGAGGCTCACTTTGGTCAAGGGTCTCCTACGATGGATGATCTCCCGACACCCTCCCAAATCAAGGGAACAGCAATGCCCAGAGAGTGGAATCCTCATGTGGAGGGACGTACGTGCTCGGTAACACACAGTGGTCGGCCTTCTCCTGCACTAAATACGGTATCCCTTGAAGCACAGGGAGTTTCGGGCGGCTACAGGGGAGCACCTCCTAATTCGTCGACATTGGAAGGCCCCAGGCTAAGGTCCCCTCCTGCATACAGGGGTGCTGACCCTCACGTAAGTGCCTTCCAAAATCGATTGATCGTTAAGGGCTCGATCGGGGGAGTCCACTGGGATTATTGCCCAGTCTTTATAGGCCTCTTCATCTAGTGAAGTCCGCTTAGGATGCTTCCCATCAGATATGGGGGTGGACTCACCCTCCGAGTCCATAATCCATTTACGCATCCGTGTGGTAAACTCGGCGGCAAGCATAAACATTTCCTCCTCCTCAGTAAGGTCATTGGAAATTATGCCATCTAGTCATGACCTTCATTTCGAGCTACTTTGGATTTGTTCGGCCCTCTTCCTATCTCCATCCTTTTTTTTAGCCTGGGAGGGCAAGCAGTGGACTTTAAGGCTAGGTGACCCGGACATACCTTACTAAGGCCCCTATAGCGGCCTGCAGCAGTCTTCTAAGTAACGGTATAGAGAAAGAGCTACGAAATTTCCCGGACTTATAGAGTTCGGCAAACGAGAAGTGCTATCCTACGTGAGCTCTATAAGCAACGAGCGGGGAATGACAGGGATGATGTAAGGAAAGGCGTAGGCGGCCAGCTCTCGCAAGTTCCTCGTCGTCAATAGAAGCTCATAATTGCGCTCTACCTCTGCTATCTCCAGTAGTCGTCTGATGTTCTCCAGGCTAGCCTTCTCTATCCACTTGACTAGCCAGCCTCACCTGGGCTTACCTAGACGATCGGGGAGAAAACTGTATTGTCAAAACCTGAATCATAACATAACATGATTTGTAAGCAAACTAAGATATTGACTTTGAGGCGATTGATTCGTCGAAACCTAAGAGTCGGGCATCTCGTACCACGAGCCCCTAACCTGGAAAACCCCTTTCGCCTTTGTCTTGGGGGAATCGGGGGCAGGTTACAAATTGTAGTCAGTTAATGAAGTGACATGATCGTGGCCAGGTCCTGACTTCAGCGATATAAACGAAACATATCTCTACCAAAAAAATATCAGGTAAGAAGACCAACTTCTTGCAACCTATTAAAATCAACATTGATTGACCAACATAGAAGAACTCATTGATGTAAATTGCTTTACTAACGGCGAAGCGGGGAAGCGAAATCGCGTAGTGAGTGCTCGGTGAAGTAGATGGCGTTATCCTCATCTTGAGAGAAAGTTGGCGTCCTAGCAATTCTAAGCTAATGCGATGGGGACTCGACGAAGGACCTCGGTTCCTCCACGAAGAATATGAAGCCACAGTGCGTAGTAAACGACTCAGTGGACCGCTGCATGCTTTGCTTGTTGGTGGAAGTCTCCTCTTAGCCTCACGTCATTCTCTGACCCAGAACAAAGGGGATCGGCTCGAGGGTCTCTTAAGCGAAACAATAAGCGGGTTTGAAACCTTGGGTTGAGGCTTTAGAAAACTATTGGGTCTCAAATGGTATCCAGCAGCATGTCTTTGATTAGTCGTAGCTCTGCAGCCAAACCAGAAAGCGTTCAGCGGAGAAATCGAACAAAACCCGAGCAAAACAAAACAATCAGTGCAAACGAAATGGAAGCTAAGCGAGAGGAGAAAAACCTACGAAGTGAAAATGGTTGAAAATCTCAGCGACTACTTATTGAAACCCTCAATGACGAAAACCTTGAAATGTTAGATACTCTGTTTTATGAAACACAAATTGTGATAACTAGATCCTACCCTATGAGGTGAAGCCTGAATGGCCAATTAAATGCACCATTAGACGGTCTCGAGGTAATATCACATCTCTAACTCACTCAAAGACAATCTAAGGTGCACAGTGGTGTGTGGGTGCATAAAAAAAAAAGCAACTATTTGAAATGAAAAAACACTAGTCACACAGTCAAAATCTAGCTCATGTTTCAGTGCTGATATCATACTCCGATCGACAATGGAACAACAGTGACATCTAGGTATCTAAACATAGATCTGACAATCCTTCTGAATGTATATAATCTAGCTTAGTTGAAGACAGCCCAGAAAATCAACAAATCTATCAAACAAAGAAACCCGAGGAGCAAGAGAGTTGATAATACTAGTGGGTTCAGAGATAAAAGATCGTCACGTGTCGCGTAAACGAAGCGGCGTGCGACCAGAACTGAGAGAAGGGTGGTCATGCGTATACAATCATGCAAGCGTAGGTGTGTCATCCTGTATCTATACTGTCTGAGTAAGAAAACAAAGGTAAAGCAAAATGATTATACAACATTGAAAAGCGTAGAAAAAACATAAAAAGTTAATATGTCAGAAGCGTTGGAATTAAGTAATCTGGAAATAAACTACATGCACAAAATAATAGAAGTGATCATCTAATGATATTGAGCGGTATTTTACACACATGCCCGAGTAAAGAAACAAGATGAATATGTGAATATGTAACATGGTAAAGTGATCAAGAGAGTATATAGAGAGAGTCAACACTAATTGAAAGAATAAATAATACACAGTACATTTAAGGAAGTGAGTAAATCAATACAGCAAGGAAAAATAAACATATTATAATATACAAGAGGATCGATCAATATAACCAATGTTAAAGTGAATGAAATACATAATAATAAATACACATGTTGGAAAGAAAAGTAATACAACAATAGAAATTAAAAAATATTAAGATAAATCAGTGAATAGTCAATATCTCATGTTGCAAATCATAATCTAACAATGCTCTACCGAATGATAAATCAAAACAGTGTAACACAATCGTGTGCGGCGTGAAAAACTGCCAGTGGCGGGACCTGCCCATTGATCGACCAATCAAACGTCATATTTGCTTCAACTCATGTTCAAGTTTGACCCTTTAAAACAATCCATAGTGGATCCCACATTCTTTTTGCTATTATGCATTTGAACATTAGGTTTGAAAAATGGGCTGTGACGCTCAGCCCCAAAGGAAGGCATGCCCGTCAAGCATTGAGCCTTTTGGCCTTGTGAGGATGAAGGCCCCGTCCGTAGGGCATGCCCATTGACATTCAATCCCTTTTGGCCTTGACCCGAGGATGAAAGGATGAAGGCCCGACGCAAACTGAAAGGTCGATTATGGGTAATCGAGAAAGCCCATGTTACGCAAATCAAGCCAAATCCCATAGATAGGAAATAGAATAACCCCTGATAATATATTATCAGCGGAAATCTAACTAGATCTTACCGAGTTAGGAAAGTAAGATAATTCATGATATTCTGACTCAACAAGCGGGATCCCATGATAAGGAAGAAATAATTCCAAATAGATCTACACTTTCTATATCCATAATCAAATCCGATATCAGAAAATATCCCGTCGATGAGAAAATCCTAATCAGTCTAATTGGTAAAACATACACTATAAATACAAGGCCACCCTTGATTGAAAGGTATGCAAACATCACCTTGACACATTCGCCTACAAAGCGGTCAATTATTTCTCTCGGAAAAAGTGACTTGAGCATCGGGCGGCGGCGAAGCCCTCGCCGACCGCTGCTCTTCTGCGAGAGGAGTACCACGTGCAGAGCACAGCAGGACTAGCATTGCGGCGATCTACTTGACCCCGGCGATCAGGAGCACGGATCAACCCGATGTGATCAGGAGTTCGGCCCAGCTGACCGATCACGCTCGGAAGCGATTCGGTTAACGCGGCATCATCGGTTGAAGCGTAAAAGTCACCGTGAGAGCAGCGGTTCATGATAAATAAAACGATTTCGATTCTGATGGTATGACGAAGAACACAAATAGAACAAATCGTCGCCCGAGAATACGAATCCCATGGTGTGCGAATGACGGTGCAGCGCGTTAGAAGCAGTGCAAGCGACCGCGGCAAGTGAGCACTCGCCTTCGTATGACGCCTAATAGGGAGACAGAGCAACTCACCGAGGCGAGATATAACGCCCACGGGATACCTGATAAACACGGAAGGTCTGCTTTCCTCCTCGTGAAGAAGCGACATAATCTCTGACATTCCAGAGGTGTGAAACGAGACGAGTTGGCAGGAGCGGGGGGCACAAACCCTGTTGGCCCCACGGAGAAGAGAGCGGCGAAGCCGCCTTCGGAGCGTATCGGGAGCGAAGAACTTCACGCCCACCTCGAGCGAAAGGTAGGAGAAGCAATCATAGGAACGAGGTTCGAAGCCTCAGTGAGCTTCGGCCGTGTGAAGGAGATGGTAAGAGGGCGCTTGACACTATGGACACCTTAATTTATGGCCCGAATCACCATAGCGTAGAGTGCTTATTTCTTGTAAAGTGGATGCCACAGTGGGCTTGACGATTGACTGCAGGGGATCCAGTCGATCATCTCAACACTTACAAAAAACCAAATGGGCGCATGGGTATCAAGATTCGGTGCGATCTGTGAGCTTTCGCTATCACATTAAAAGAGCGCATACTTGGCTTTGGTTTGAAGCGCGAGTCATCGTCTCCTCGTTCGGAGAGCTATCCATTGCGTTAGTCTCTCACTTCATTAGGTAGGGATGTATAGAAACCAAGTTATCATCTGCTTTGACCATCCATGAGCTGCAAGAAAGCCACAGGGTCTTATGTCTAGAAGAGAGATTCAATGCCGAATCTCTAAAGTGGGCCTATGCTAGGCAGAAGTTCGCGATCCTTTGCATTCATTGTTGGCTTAGGGGTTCCCAGTCGAAAAGACTGTCTTTCCATCTCAAAAAATCCCCAATAAGCATAGAGTGAGAGTGCTTTCGCAAAGCGGAAGAAGTATATTAACGATTGGCTTCCCCTCATATCCAAGAAGAGAGCTCTTCCACCCATAAAGAAAAAAAGCGAGACAGACCGGCGACGGCGAAAAGCCCAGACAAAGCAGGGAAGGGTCTCCCAAAGAAAGATGGAGAAGCGGTCCCCCAGGCGTGGGAACCTCGAGATCGTCAGGCCTGGTAACCCGAAGAAACGGCGGCGTTATTCACCTCGGTTCACGCCGCGGCCTGTGCTCGCGAGTCTACGCGAAATGCGAAATGGCGAGTTCTGGTGTGACTTAAATGAAGTGAGACCCGCCCGAAGACAACACGAGATAATGCGAGTTCCACGAGAGTTATGGAGCGCTGCGGATGATGCATACGACAGAAGGAAATAGAGTATTTAATACGGCGCGGGTATCTCACGGCGATTCATAGCCTTGAAAATCAGCCTCGAGTCGGGCTTTCGGGGCAAGCTCGTACCGTGGCCGCCCCACCACCTCGGCGGACATGACTCTGGCTGGCGTTGCTAGGAGAAATCCACGTGATATCGGGAGGATTTGCGGGGAGGAATCGGCTCGACCATGAAGGCCCATGCAGCGACATCGGTCGGCGAGAGATAGCGGGTACAAGCGGTGTCCCGAACTACCATTTCGACACATCCATAACTTTCTGCGACTGGACCACGGAGGGATGCAGCGCGTGACATTATAGTAATTGACGGTTGTGGCCAACAAGACGGTCCATCGGGTTCTAGATGACAACGGAAGTTTAGCTGACATCATCTTCGTCTCGGCCTTCGATAAGATGGGCATTGGAAGGAAGAATGGAACGGGTGCTTACCCGTATGCGAGGAATCTCACAGGAGAAAGGTATTACCCTTGGGCTCCATACAATTAATACTCACCTTGGGAGATCCCCCATGCCAGGCGACGACGACAGCAAGATTCCTCGTTGTAGACGCCCCATCTGCTTATAATATATTGTTAGGCAGACCCTCCCTTAATGCAATAAAAGCCATTCCCTCAACACCACATGATGATTAAGTTTCCCTCATTAAAGTGGGTGAGATGGTTCGAGGAGATAGCAGTGGCAGAGTGCTACTCGACATCCATGAAGCAAAATGGTTGATAGCATATCCACGGATGAGCTCGAAATGCAGCGTAAAAGTATTCACCCGACTGAGCCACTCGGAAGAGAGTGGAACACATCTGGGGTTGGATGATGACCTTGAACACCTCGCCTACATTGGCTCCCAGCTAGCGGAACATCTCAAAGGCCCTTTCACCCATTTTTTGAGACAGAACAAAGACGTCTTCTCATGGAAGCAGGCAGATATGGGAGGAATTGACCCTACAATAATTACCCATAGGCTGAGCATTCGATCCAGTCTTTCAAGCGGTAAAACAAAGAGGAGGGCTTGACTGCAGCGGAAAAAAGTGATCAACGAGGAGGTGGAGCAAACTCCTCCAAGCGGGGGTGATGAGAGGAGTGGGAGATATCTGAATGGTTTGACAGCGTCGTGCTCGTCGAAAAAGCAAGCGGCAAGTGGCGACTACGCATTAAGCTTCACTTGACATCATGGCGGTACTTGAAGGGCCAGTTTTCCCTCTGTGAATCGACCTCATTGTAGATGCTCACTGGCGACCTGAACTCCTTAGTTTATGGATGCCTTCTCGGTTCTTGAAGACCAAGAAAGGAACCTCATTCGTCACGAGGCGAGAACTATTATTATCTGGTGGCAGTGCCTTTTGGACTTCGAAGCGGAGCTACGGAGAATTTGGTGAATAAGATGTTCGGAAGCCGAATGAGACGACCATGGGGTGTATATAGATGACTATCTTTGGTAAAATCCACATTTCTTTGAGCTCCACATAGTTCATCTATTAGCGTTCGGATCTGAGGAAATCTGACATGGCTGAATCTAGCGAAGTGTCCTTGGTGTCATTTGAAATTCCTAGGTTTCATATTCAACCATGTCGAGGTGAGGCAAACCCAGAGACAAAATAAAGGGTGTAACTCGACATCTTTGTCGCCTCGGGGCTAAAGAGGTCAATGACGGGAAGGATTCTTTGCTTTGGGTGATTCGTATCCAAGGCTAATTGATAAATGTCGACCTTTATTCAGTTTTGAAGAAGGCCTTTTGATGGGATATGAAGTGTGAAGAAAGTTCTCGGCACTAAAAACATGTTGAGTGCCTCCCGTTCACAGTAAGCCCCATTGAGGGAGCTCCTCACTGCCGCAGCGATATCGGGTTTTCTCGACCATATTTGTCCTCGTCGGAGACAAAGGCCAGAGTCGCGACAGTTTACTGTGCCGGTCGTGCTTTGAGAGAGAGTGGAAGAGAGGTGCAGGGATGGAGGGATTAATCTTAGCCCACTTGGTAACCATGACTCGGGCTCCGCCTTACTTCCAGGCTCATACCATAGAAGTTCAAACAGAATATCAGATGAAGCAAGTGTTACATAAACCGGAGACCTCGGAGGCTAATGAAGTGGGCCTAGGGCGGCAGTTCAACATCGGATATAAACAGCGCAATAAAGGGGCGGAATGTAGCGGATTTAGTCGTGGAGTTCACCTCGGCAAAGGTCTGCTCGAGGAATACCCGACCTTGGGGCCCGACCTGCCCGTGCGGAAACTGCACGTAGACGGGGCGCGGCGAGCAGGCGGGTGGCAATCTGACCTCCGAGAGGGAATAGACATTGGTATGCGCTCGGATTAGTTCAAACCTCTGTTTCGCGAGGCCCGAATATGTGGCCGTCATAGCGGGCCTCGGCCTCGCCACGTTCATGAAATTGGCCCGGCAAGTGCACGGCGACTCACAGGCGGTAGTAAGACAAATAGAAGATACCTACGAGGGCAGCGGAAGAATGATCTATACCTCGAGGTCGTGATTTATTGAAAAAGTTCGTCTTGGTCCAGTCGAACATATCCCGGAAGCGAAAACTCCGCCAGAAACTAGCGGCGACCCTCACACGGGAAGACCTCGACGGGTTAACTTGCACATGTCGAATACCTTGTAGAGCACTTACATGGATCTTTGTGGCGTGGAAGTTGCCTGAATCGGGTGGCCCAGGGTTGGATGGACCCGTTTGGGATTACATAATAGACGATCGTCTACTGTGACCGAAAGAAGCCGGCTAAAATGGGGCCAGAGGTCGGCCGAGGTTCGCACAATCATAAGGGGCTTGTACAGCGGGTTTCTTCACTACCTATCCTTAAGTGCATCGCGGGAGAGAATACTTGAATCGTCATAAAGTACGGTATATGCGGAAATCATATTGGAGCTCGGGCATTAGCAGGAAAGGTCCTAAGACAGGGATACTACTGGCCCATAATACTCGGAGACGCCATCTACGGTCGGGAAATGCGGGATGCGCCGGGAGGAGTCTGCAGATCTCACGCCTCCATCGAGCCCTTGACATCGATTACAAGCCCTTGGCCTTTCCAGCGGTGGGGTTTGGACATGGGGACCTGCCTTGGGAAGGCGATGTAAATTCATCATCGTTGCGGTGGGTCGCCGCCCAAGTGGGCGGAAGTAGAGACCTTTGGCCACGATCACGGAGGAGACAAAGATCATGATTTTGTGTGGCGAGCCATCATATGCGGGTTTGGTATCCCGAGAGCCACGGTATCGGTGATGGGAAAAACGTTTGACAGCGCGAGTTCGGGGTTACGTGCAGAGCCAGGGTAGAATTATTACTCGTCTCCGGCACATCGCGGTCTAATGGTGAGGCAGTCACCATGAGCTATAAAATGGCTTAGGTAAGTGGAAGATCTTAAGGAAAATGGGTAGAATACCTCCCAGGAGTGCTATGGGCCCTCTGGGGCAATCTGGTCGACAACCGGGGAAACCCCATTCGCCTAGCCTTTGGCAGGCATTAGCCACAGTCAGTCGGATTAAAGTCCCAGATCCCGGGTTAGCGGCAGTGGAACCTGATGATGAGGCTCTCACTTTAAATTTGGACCTCTTAGATGGCATTGAGCGGGTTCACAAAGGCGCACGGAGGATTACGAAGAGACAACGAGTGTACAGCAAGGTCAAACCTAGGAGCTACATGCCCGGGTGACCTAGTTTTGTAGAAGCCCACGCGACGGAAGAATCCGACATGTAGGCCAGACCCGGCCAGGAGGATTTCCCGTCACCTCCCGTGTCATCGGGCCGGGCAATTACCAGACTCAGGACGGAGGAGGAAAAATTTTACACCATCTTGGAATCTGGAGCACCTTAAGCGTTTTACCGGTAGGCCTCGTGAGTAATCTTAAATAAAGAGTATTATTAGTTTTTCGGATGACGATTTGTGCGCGTTCATTGGTTATTTTTATTAGACGGCTGCAAATGAGTACGGACATAGAGCAGCTGGAAAAATTACATCTGACAGAGGAATGTGAAAGGTCATATCAAAAGGAAAAGTCTACATTCAATTAGATTACATTCCAATTACAATCAGCAGTGCCATTAGATTTAAATCTTGAAGTACACGGTACAAGCGGTTCCTTAAAAAAAAAAACTCGAGAAGGGATGAGGAAAGGAAGCTTGAGGGTGGAAAAAGAGGAGAAGAAAGAAAAAGGGATGGAAGAGTTTGTGCGAGAAAGAGGGAGAGATCGGATGTGGAAGAAAAGAAGAAAGAAAAAAGGAAAGAAATGGGTGTGGAAAAAGAAGAAAGGAAAGGAAGAGAATGAAGGAGAAAGGAGAAAGAGACGAAAGGAGAAGGAAGAGAAAGAAGAAGCAGAGAAAATCGAAGCGGCACAGTGTGCTAGCCCCATGGCTACATTCCACAGCACGAAGCGAGAATAACATGAAACTCCGTAAAGGGAGACCCCAGGGGCTCTGACTCTGGCAGAGATCAGACAAAGCGAACGAGAATCTTGGTGGATCCCAGTGAAGACGATCAAGCCGGCCAACTTCATCTGTATAAATTTCAGTTACGCACTAGAAGGGGCAAATCATCAGTATAAACTCCATAGCAATGAAGCGCCATTTATGCAGAAGAAGGCGAAATTACTTTCGGAAATTACGTATGATCGTTTCAGTCTCCATAAATGACGTCAAGACCTCGCGTCTTCCAAGAAAATCGAGTCAAATGGTACGCATAGCGATTCCTTTTGAGCTCGACTACTCTACCACGGGCCACGACATGAGTCGGATCATTTCGGGCTATATCGCGACAAGGCCTCAGCCCGAGACCCGATGGCTCACTTTGGCCAGGTTGACTACTGCGCACGAGACCCGCGCAGCCCTAGGATCCGGATCATTTCCGGGCTATATCGCCAGCAAGGCCCTCGGTGCCAGAATCCCGGTAGCTCACTTTGACGAGTTCGGCTACTACGCACGAGGTCATGCGGCCTAGGAGTCGAGATCAGCTCGGTATCTCTTGTCAGGCCTCGGCGCCCGGAGCCCGGTAGCTCACTTTGTGAGCTCGACTATTCTACCGAGGCCACAACCCCGGGAGTTCGATCGGCTCGAGGGCTATATCGCCCGACAAGGCCTCGAACTTGGAGCCCGATATCTCACTTTGTGAGTTCAGCTACTGCGCACGGATCATCTGACCTAAAGTAAGATCAGCTGACTATATCTGACAAGGCCTCGGCGCCCGGGCCCAATAGCTCACTTTGTGAGCTCGACTACTCTGCCGCGAGGCCACGCAACCTAGAGTCGGATCGACTCGGGCTATATCGCGACAACGCCTCGGCGGCGGAGCCCGGTGGCTCCTTTGGCGGTTCGACTATACGCAGTGCAATGCAGCCTAGGAGTCAGATCATTTCGGTATATCATGAAGCAAGGCCTCCGGCGCCCGGAACCCAGGTAGCTCAACGACAAGTTGACTACTGCACGGGTCGACCTAGTCGAGATCGGCTTTCAGACTCTCTCATGGCATCAGGCCTCGGCGCCCAGGAGCCAGTGGCTAAAGCTGGCGGGCTGACTACGTGCAGACCCTGTGACCCAGGAAGTCAGATCGATTCGGGCTATATCGCCAACAAGGTGCAAGCCCGAAGCCCGGTAGCTCACTTTGTGAGTTCGACTACTGCACAGGCCCACGCGACCTATGAGTTAGATCGGCTCGGGTTATATCGCGATAAGGCCTCGGCGCACGGGCGCCCGAGTAGCTCACTTTGGCTGAGTTCGACTACTGCGCTGGGTCATGCAACCTAGGAGTCGAGATCGGCTCGGGCTATATATCGCCCGACAAAGCGCAGCACAGGCCCAGTGGCAGCTCACTTTAGCAGGCTCGACCTACTGCCTGAGCCGCATGACCTAGGAATCGGATCGACTTGGGCTATATCGTGACAAGGCCTCCCGGCGCCGAGATTGATGGCTCACTTTGGCTGAGTTCGACTACTCTTGCACGGGTCATGCAACCTAGGAGTGGATCATTTCGGGGCTATATCGCCCAGCAAGGCCTCGGCGCCGGGCCGTGGCTCACTTTGGGCGGGTTGGTTACTGCGCACGGGTCGTAGAGCCTGGGTGGTCGGCTGGCTATATCGCCCGAATGAGGCCTCGGCGCACAGACCCAGTGGCTCACTTTGAGCTCGACTATTACGCACCGGGGCCATACGACAGGAGTTCGATCATTTCGGGCTATATCGCGACAAGGCCTCGAACTTGAATGATAGCTCACTGGCGAGTTTAACTACTCTGCGAATTAAATGTGACCTAGGTAAGATCATTTCATTTATATCTGACAGGCCTCGGGCAGACCCGAGTAGCTCACTTTGATGTGACTATTTACCGCGAGGTCATGCTACAACCTAAGAGTCGGATCGGCTATGGCTATATCGCCAACAAGGCCTCAGCGCCAGGAGCCCGATGGCTCGCTTTGGCGAGTTCATTACTCTACACGGGCCATGCGACCCTAAGACTCGGATCGACTCGAGGTATTCGACCCGCAGGCCTCGGCACCAGGAGCCACGGCTGACTCGGTTTAATGACCTCGACTATTCTGCCAGACGTACAGCCTAAGTACATTTGCTTGAGCGAAGTAGCCCGTGAAGCCTTAGCGGCCCGGTTCGAAGAGCTGAACTTTTCAACTCTACATCCCATTGACTATCGACTCCGAACGTTCAAAGTTAGGCCATGCGACCAAATTAAATCTAGGATCATGAAGAATAAGCGCGAAGTCTTGTAGTAAAGGCGAAAGTGATAAAGTAAAAATGAATATTCATTAAGAAAAAGGCTCTACGTATGTCTGTCTGTGAGAAGATTATACATCGGAAAGGGAGTGAGCCTCGAGTAGGGGTATCTAATAGTTCTTAAGAAGGATGCAACGGAGAAGACTCCTCTATCATCGTTGCTAGGAGTCGAAGTTGAAATCAAACACGGATAAGCGTTAAGCGACCTTCTGCAGCGAAGCAACGGGAAGCCTTTGATCGCGGGCTGGTCCCTCGATCTTCTGTGCCGTCATTCATGACGAAAGTTATTTGCGTGTGAAGGTCCCACGGTCGGCACTCCTTAGTCAAGCGTTCCGCCGAGTTCACGGCCTCGGAAGCTTCGCGGCGAGCAGATCAGCGTGTTGTCTTATCGTGGTTCGTCATTGGCGCACGTAAACTCCTCTTTAGACTCCGTGACTCTCGGGATGTAAGAAGCTCATCCTAACCATACGAAGCTCATCTGGGCGGGGCTGCGGCCCGTCTGGCCTCTATCAAGTCATTACCATGGCCATAGCTCATCTCAAACCTCCGAAGCTCGCCGGCTGGCATCGAATTGTTTGGTTCATCTTCACCTTCGGCTCGGGCACGGGGCGATAATTATCTTCAAATCAGATTTGGCCTCCTCTGCCTCATCGGTCATACAGCTGCCCGATCTCGGCTCGGTCATTTCGAGAGGAGTAAGGGCCACTCTCGCCTTATCAAGCCGGGCGGCTTTAACATGGCCAGTTTAGTTTGGCTACGGCGAGCCCTTGAGTGAGTGTACCTGCCACATCAACATAGTGGGTGCCCAGCCACGAGGTCAATACTCAACTCAGAATGAAATCAGATAAGACCAGATATGAGACTTACGAGAGCGACCCCTTGAAGAGATGGGGCCAAAGCCTCATCAGCAGGCGTACTTCGACCTCTTGAGAATTGAGAATCCTTAGAATGGGCGAGGCGCACTAGCCGCAGTTCAACGTCGGCAAAGTAGCCATCGCCCGTTTGGAGTCCTTCTTCTTGATTCTTAGCCTTGAAGAAGGTAGCTAACCTCTTCGCAGGCGGATTCCAGACCGTGATGGGCATTATCACCAACGGTTGCTCAACGGTCTTACCAGAGGGACCTTTCGCCTTCACAGCAGACCCAGAACGGGGCTGCAAACTCAAGACTTTGGGAACCTCGGCCGGGCTTGACAGCGCTAACTCGGCTTTCGGACGAGGGTAGGCATGAAGAGGAAGAAGCGCCCCAGTTTGAACCTTAGCCAAAGTGTGAGATCTTTCTCAGCGGGCAGGTTTCCGTTTCACACTCAGGAGCTTCTAAAGCGGCGTCTCCATGAGCGAGCTCTCCCTTGGTGGGTTTGGCAACAGAAGGACCAATGGGAGAGACTCTCATGGTGGAAGGGGCGAAAGGCCTGTGATGGCGAGTAGACCTCGAGCTCGAAGGGCGGGAATATCGACGATCGGCTCAGTGGGAGGCCGGACCTCATGTAGCGCTATGACGTTATCTTCGGCCAGGGTCGATTCGAGCACCTGAGAAGCATGTAGACAGTGCAGAATTAAAAATACCAAATGACCTCACACAAGTTATACCAAAAACAGAGCGAGCACTCACGAAGATTCTCGAGTGTGGTCCAAGCCACCGGAACGCCTAGGGTGTCGTCCTTGTCAAGAGGGTCATATTCCCGATTCTGACCACTAACGAAAAGTAGCGTCCTTACGCAGCTGTGGAAAGGAAGATGGAAATCACGAGGAGCGCGGGCGCGCGGAAAATAGAGAAGCCCTCGGCGGTCTCCTTCGGGCTAAAGATAAAGGAAGTAGCTACTTTGGAACCACCAGGGCCTGTCCACAAGAAAACCAATAGACCAACCAAAATAACCCAACCATTGGGCGCGAGTTGAGAAGGACAGACATTGAAGTGCTGTAAAACCCCTTTTATGAAAGGATGCAGAGGAAAGCGAAGACCATTATCGAAGGCCAGTTCAAAGAAGCACACCATCTTAGGCACGGAAACCACATAGAGGGTTAAAACGTTAGGGGACCACACTCGAACGCTAAAGGGAGGCCGGTAACGTCTGGCAAAGGTGGCCCCATATGAGGGACCAACCTTGCTAGGCCCCACAGCTAAAGCATGTTGAACAACGGATCTTAGGTATTTTGACCCCCCAGGGTATTTAATTAGGTCTACTTTTCCCTTACCCTTGTCAGAGGAAAGGAGGAGGGCCCTGAGGCATCCCCAGAAGTTCGACCAGGCTGAGCGGTCGGAGCGCCGCCCGATCTACCAGGCAGGCAATAGCAGAGTCCGCCAATATACGAGAGAAGAAGAGCGACTGGACCCATGAGTGAAAGCAAATAAGAGGCGAAACTTGGGTCGACTTAACCTGGCGCCTCGTAGTACCGGTAAAAAAAGAAACGAAAAGTAAAGGCCTTGGCAGTCCCGGGAATAAAGCGAAGCTATCTCGGGAAAAAACGCGAGAAAAGACTCTACACAAAGGTCGGGAGGAGAACTAAGGAAAATGAAGTACAAATTTCTGTGAGAGCAAGAGAAGAGGTCGGTCGAGGGCACACAAAAGGCAGAGGAGGTATGCGAGAAGAACGAAGGAAATTGAAAGGGTAGGAGGAAATAAAGCGCGAAAACCAAAGAGTCATCATTATGTCGCGAGCGTATGGCGCGATCAAGCCTTAGCAATGGCGGACACGTGGAAATTGCATCCGATCTGACTTGATTCTGACCCTTGCCACCTTTGCAGTACCTGAGCGAGGCTGACTGATAGGGTTGAAAAATGGGCACCATGGTACCGCTAAACGAGGAGGCGCGCCCATTGAAGCGACTGGACAGCACGAGCGCGGCTCGGGATGAAGGCCCAGATTTGTAAACAGAAAATTCAATTTTTACGAAAAAGTAAAGCGGTAATTTGGTTGAAAACGGAAATTCTCTAGATCTCCGGATGATGAAAGCGGTGCCTTGTTAAATTAGATCTCGTGAAATCTAGTGACTCGAAAGGACCGTCTAGTGCGAGACAATCAGAATATTTTATGAATTTATGAGTGATAAATCGTCGACAACGAGAGCGAGATTTTTACGAAAATCTCGAAGGAGTCGAAGTGGCTTGATTGGATTCATTTACAATAAAGTGGCCGAAAGAAATAAAATTTTCGAAGGCGAGGAAATGGACCGAATGAGATAATAAGTTATGTATCCGAGATAATATATGTATATATCAACATTATAATAAATAATATAATATTATAATATGGAAAAAATCAATAAAGGTGGGAGGAGACGGAGCGTGGGCGTGGAGAGAGAGGGCGGAGATTTTTTAAATTTTTTATTATTTCTTCTCTTTACTTCTTTCGAGATATCTGAATCGGACCGTGGGTTTGTCGAGTGAAGGCAAAGTTGATCTACGCAATGAGAGCTACGCGTGGACACCAAAAAGTTGGAGTTTTGACAAACTCCGTGAGGTAGGGGTTTTATCCCACTTGAAGTTACACTTTGTTTAAGTGTTATGTAATGTTTCGGTTGGTTTGAGGCCTTAAAGGCCGTTTGATCTGTCCTAAAACTTGGGATCGAATTGTTGGAATTTTTGGAGAATTTTTGGAGCCCATTTGGACAGTCCGTGACTGTGTATGGGCTGTTTGGGGTGTTTATGAAAGCTTGATGTGTTAACATGAGGTCACAATTATATGGAATATAATTGTGTGTATAAACTTTGGAGATGAAATTGTGATTTGCTCAATTATGGAATATAATTGTGTGTATAAACCGTGGGAGATGAAATTGTGATTTGCTCAATTATGGAATATAATTATTGTGTATAAACCATTGGAGATAAATTGTGATTTACTCAATTATATGGAATATAATTGTAGTATATGGCCGTGGAGATGAAATTGTTGAATTACATGTGGTGGCGAATTGCAAATTTGAGAATGTTGCATAATTAATATATTAGTATATATATTGTATAAATGGTTTTGGAAATGGCATAATGCATTTTATATGCCTTGGGTAACTAGAATTTAGGTGTGAGTGCATGACATGAATTTTAAGAAAAGGAACATGGTTGAAAGGAATTTCACAGGGATGATTTTCCGGAGAATTAGGTTGGGAGATGGGCAGCGGTCATTTCGGATGAGGACCATGACTGTTTGAGCTCACCCGACCAATTCGCCTCGGAGGGTAGTCCCATATTTTCTGAACTTGTAGGTAGTATATTTTCCGACAACAAGTTTTGTTTGAAAATGATTATTTTCTCGCCACATGTCTTAGGCAGAAGTGTGAGGGGTGATGAGGACTGAGACATGGGAACGGGCATGTAGACATTCAAGTAGGATCACGTATTTACTTGAGTTTGTGTTTATTTTTGAGCATTGCATATGCACTTAGGTGGAGAGTAACCCACATTTAGGGTGATTCCACTCTGGGCAATAACTCACCTGGCCAGAGGGAATATTTTCGGTCGAGGGGCATTAGAGCGACTCATCTTAGAGGCTGATTTTGAAGAAAATGGGGTTATTAGCTTTTGTGTTTTTGGATAATATGTATTAGAATTGTAAATTTTAATATGTATTTGTATTAAGAAGAAATGTATAACTCTTGGACTATTGGAATATAGTTGGGATATTATTTTGTAGTATTGGTTTATGGGCGAAGCCATTTTACTCGGGTATCGTCAGGCGTATAGATTTTCACGCGAGGTTGTGGTGGTCAACGGACCCCGGAGTTTTGGGGCGTCACGACTTGGTATCGAAGCTTAGGTAAACGATTGCAGCAGGGCTCGGTGGGTGTAGTTATAGGTTTAGTCCTTATACAAGCTTCACAGCTTGGTATCGAGCCTAGGTTTATAAATACCACCTAGAGCTTGGTGTGGATAAAACTGGAATGATTACCTAGGGCTTGGGAACTTGGGTTAAGACCGGAGTTATTAGGAGTGTAAGAACATCACCACTTGAATTTGTGTTTCCCGATGGGATTAGGTATGTGATTACCTAGGAAAGCACGGGATAGGAATAGAACACTGCATGCATGTTGTGTTTCATGTTGTGTTTAGATATGTGTTCCATGTTTGTGATTGTGTGATTGTGTGTTTCACATTGCGTGGAAAGCTTATACACGGTATGATGTATATGGGAAAGGTGATTGCGTGGTTATTGCGCGGAAAAATTATATCATGTATATGTATATAGAGAGGAAAAAGTGGAATGCTAAGGTTAGGAACTATAACCTTAAGGGAGGTTCGGGAAAATGAAATGAACTTTGAAAGTGTTGAATTTACAGTGAAATAAATAAAGGAGTGGTTGTGATAGCAGCAGGCGATGGCAGATCGAGTTCATGGTTGTTAAGTCTATTAGTAATTGACATGTGCATTACTAGTTAGATTGAAATGAGATTAAATAAAGTTTGTTGTCATTTGACATGTGTAGATGGCTAGTCGAGGGCGAGGACGTAGAGGGCGTCCATGAGGTGCTAGCCAAGCACCACCGGTATTTGACCAACGGACTACTGTTTGTTGGGGTTGCGAAATTTCTTTGCCATTACACTATTTAGTCTGTTGGTAGTCGGGGAGGTCAGTAACCTCCAAATATTTAAGGCACATCATCCTCTGCAGGCATTCACGGGGGAGGAGAGATCAATGGAAGACCAAATGGTTCTCTGGTGAGGAAGATTTACCTCACGACACGACCGAGGATTAAATGTTTTGCGTTCCCAAAGCTGAGGGTGAGGCCCAGTATGGTGGAATTGGGGCGAGACCTGCAGAGATCTAGAGCAATGACATGGGCGAGTTCCGAGGTTGTTCATGGGTAAGTATTTTCGATACGGCCCGAGAGAGGCATGCGAGAAGGCTCGGGGGGTTCCTAGAGGCGAGGCGAGGGGGCGACAGCTGTGATGGATTACGTGGCTAGATTCACGGAGCTAGCCCGTTTTGCTGATGATTACGTGGCCATGGACATGACCAAGGTTAGGAGATTTGAGAATGGGCTGAAGTTGTCAATTCGAGGCAGGATAGTAGGACTTCGCCTACGGGACATGGACTCCATGGTTGGGACAACCCAACCATATAGAAGAGATCGAGAATGCTTTCGGCGTTGGGAGGTGCAGTGTTAGTGTCAAGAGGAAGGAGAGTCAGTCTTCTTCTAGTTCGAGGAAGAAGCCCAGGGCTTCTAGTTCACGAGGGTTCCAGAACCACGACCATCTAGGTCAGGGACGGATCAGAGTTGCGCAGCGAAAGCATGGTGGACCTTAGGGTGGTAGACATATTGGGTGTTGAGGTCATTCTTGACATGATTTGAGTCGGCCGACCAGCCAGTTTGTCGTGATTGTGACACGAGGGCGGAGTTATCATGCAGGCACGATCTTGGAGTTGTAGAAGGTACATATGCATGGTGATGTGTGAGTGGAATTCGGGGGACGAAATTACATTAAGGGGGAATGTAAGAGCAGAGAAAAATTCAGTTTTAAGAAAAGTAAACGGTAATTTCGGGTTGGCAGGAAATTCTCTAGATCTCGGATGATGAAACAGATTGTGTCGTTAAATTCGTCTCGTGAAATCTAGTGACTCGAGGAAAAGTTTCGTCTAGTGCGAGACAATCGAATATTTTATGAAGATTTCGAGTGATAAATCATTAGTGACCGAGGGCGAGATTTTTACGAAAATCTCGAAAGTCAGGAAGTGGCTTAATTTAAGTTCATTTACAATAAAGTGAACTGAAAAGAAATAAAAATTTTCGGGGTAGAAATGGACCCGAATGAGATAATATAAGTTATGTATCAAGATAATAATAATAATAATAATAATAATAATATAATAATATTATAATATGGAAAAAATCCCAATAAAAGGTGGGAGGAGGCGAGCGTGGGCGTGGAGAGAGAGGCAGAGGAGATTTTTAATTTTTGTATTATTCTCTTTACTTCTTTCTTAGATTTACAAGAAGCGGATGTATTAGGTTTTCGTCGGTGAGAAGGCAAGATTGATCTACGCGATGAGGCTACGGCGTGGACACCAAAAGTTGGAGTTTTGACAAACTCCGTGAGGTAGGGTTTTATCCTACTTGAAGTTACCCTTTGTTTAAGTGTTTTTGTAATATTTGTTGATTGGTTTGAAGGCCTTGACGGCCGTTTGATCGATCTAAAACTTAGGACCGGGTGTTCAGAATTTTGGAGGAATTTTTGGAGCCCATTTGGACAGTCCGTGACTGTGTAGGGGTTGTTTGGGGTGTTTATGAAAGCTTGATGTGTTAACATGAGGTCACAATTATATGGAATATAATTGTGTGTATAGGCCTTTAGAGATGAAATTGTGATTTGCTCAATTATATGGAATATAATTGTGTGTATAGGTCATTGGAGATAAAATTGTGATTTACTCAATTATATGGAATATAATTGTGAGTATATGACCATTGGAGATGAAATTGTTGAATTACATGTGGTGTGAATTGCAAATTTGAGAATGTTGCATAATTAATATATTGATATATATATTGTATAAATGGTTTTGAAAATGGCATAATGCATTTCATATGCACTGGGTAACCTAGAATTTAGGTGTTAGTGCATGACATGAATTTTCTGAAAAAGGAAATGGTTGCGAAAGGAATTTCACAGGATGATTTTAGGAGAGTGGGTTGGGAGATGGGCTGACGGATCATTTCGGATGAGGACCATGGCTTTGTTTGAGGAGCTGCTTGACGATTCGCCTCGGAGGGTAGTCCCATATTTTTACCGACACTTGGTGAGCTATATTTTCAGAACAACAAGTTTTGTTTTGAAAATGATTATTTTTTTTCTCATACATGGCTTAGGCAGAAGTGTGAGAGTCGGTGAGACTCGAGACATGGGAAGCGGCATGTAGACATTCAAATGGGATCAACGTATTTACTTGAGTTTGTGTTTATTTTTGAGCATTGCATATGCACGCCCAGGTGCGAATGCTTGTTTGGGTGATTCCACTCTTGGCGATATCACCTTGTCGAGAATATTTTTTCCGGTACGAGGCATTGAGAGGCATTTCATCTGGGAGCGATTTTGAAGAAAGTCCCGGGTTGTAACTTTGATGTTTTGGATAATATGTGTGCTAGGGTATAGAATTTTAATATGTATTTGTATTAAGAGAAATGTACTTAACTCTTGGACTATTGGAATATAGTTGGGATATTTATTTTTGTAGTGATGTTGGTTTATGGGCCCAAGATGCCATTTTATTTTCGGTATGCGTCTCGTGATAAAGGCGTATAGATTCAGCAGTTGATGGGTAGTCAACGGACCCCCGGGTTTTGGGGCGTCACACAATCCGCCAGGCATGCCCATTGAAACATTCAAGCCTTTTGGCCTTGACCTAGAGTGAAGGATGAAGGTGACCCGCGGCCCAATGGTCGATTATGGGTAATAAGAGAAGCCCCATGTTATTATAAAATCAAGCCAAATCCATAGATAAAGCCAGAATAACCCAATAATATATTATCAGCAAAATCTAACTAGATCTTACCAGTTAGGAAAGTAAGATAATTCACAATATTACAGCTCATCAAACGGGATCCCACCAATAAGGGAGAGAAATAATTCCAAATAGAGCTACACTTTCTATATCCATAATCAAATCCGATATCAAGAAAATATCCCATCCAATGGGGAAGAATCCTAATCACCGTCCAACTGGTAAAACATCTACTATAAATAAGACCACCCTTCGGTGTGAAAGATGCATGAAGCATATACAACACATTAGCCCTCTAAGCAGTCCATCTTTTCTCGGAAAGAAGCCGGCTTAGGCATCGGAGCGTGCAGGCGGCCCTCGCGGCCACTTCTTTCTTGTTTTTGCGGAGGTACCACGCCGGGCGCAACGGTTGACCTTTGGAGCGTCCTACTTAGAGGCCGACGATCCCGGGGCTAACGGATCAGCCCGGCAATCCGGAGTCGGGCCCAACGACCCCGATACTCTCTAGCCTAGTTCGATTGAAAAAACGCATCATCAAGAACTTAAAATGTGAGACTCGTTTTTATATATTTGAAAAACCATTTAAAAAAAATAGTTTGGAAAATCAATTCTAATTAAGTTACAAGGATAAGAAGTGAGAAATATTTTTAAAGAAAATAAAGATTTAGAAAATAATAATAATAATAATAATTTGAAAGTTGGAAACGGAAAGGTCATTTTTAAAGACAACTGGATGAAATTTAAGAATATTATTTGGAGTAAATTTTTAACACTCTAGCCCAATAGTTTTAACACTCTAGCATTCTCAGTTGGAGGTCAAGGGTTAAAACTTTTGCTTTTACATCTGAAGTGAATTTTTCAGAAGCTGAAGCTAAGTTTGGCATTTAGAAGAAGACCGAAACTTCAAAAGAGCACAATTTTATTTTATTTTTAATAAAAGTGCACTAATTTTGATTACTTAGAAAGGTTGAGAATAAGTAAATAAAAGAAAAAAGAAAAGAAAAGATAAATCATAATAAAAGAAATGAGAGCTGAGATAAAACTAATAAAAATAATAAATAAATAAAAGGAAACTAGTTAACCGAGACTAAAGAAAAGGTCAAAAAATAAAATTGAAGGCAAGGACTAAATAAAGAAATAAAAGAAAAAAAGAAAAAAGGAAAAGTCATCACACTGAGAGTACAAGTGCGCACATATATATATATATATATATATATATATATATACTATATATATATATGCTGAAGATCATGATATTTTTATTGATCAGAATTTATTTGAAATTTATCCCAAGTGTCTTATTATAAATAATACTGTTTGTAATAAAACGGCAACAATGCATTAAGTAACAAAATATTGACAAACCAAAGCTAAAGTCGTAAGATAAGCGACAACGCAAAAAAATAAAGATAAGATACAAATCTTTATTGGAAGAAACTAGCCGTTGAGGAAGAAAATGAAAAGAGATCTGGAATGAGTGATTTTAGACAAAAAATTGTCAAGAATCACCTTCCTTACTTAAGGAAAGGAGTAAGAAGAACAAGATGATATATATATATATATATATATATATATATATATATATATATATATATATATATATAATAACTATATATATATATATCCCAAAAAAGGATGAACAATATTTAGATTAATAGTATAATAAATCGGCATGGGGCGTGTAAGGGTCGATAATATAGTTACTAAAATATCTATGACTCCAGTTTTTCAACATACTGATCTAATATTTTCGATTGATCGAAGATACTTGTTTTCTTTTGTTTAAATTATATTGTAAATGGCAGCCTCAACAAAACGATGAAATGTCTATGTAACAAGCTGACGACAAATCAAACACTGTCATAAGATAGCGATGACACGAAAAAATAAGATAAGGCACTTAATCTTTTGTGGAAACTGGCTTTATTGAGGAAAAATGGCAAGATATAGATAGGTGATTTAGAGATGAATCCGTGGAAGCGAACTACATTTATACAATTCTGTTTCCATTAAAATCTTATGAAAACATGGTGAGACCAATTTTTATTTTTTTAAACATTAAACCCTTTATAGAAAATCGAGGCGAGTTTCCTCACATTTCCGGACATGTCCCGATTTACAACACCATATAATAAAACAATTTAATTTACTCCATCCTTGATAGGACGTCAGTGTAAGCATGTTTAGTGAACTTTAAAATCATTTAAGACACTATAGGTATATAAACAATATTTTAAAACTTATATACATTACAAAATAAAGGTGCACAAGTAGTTATTTATTAAAAAACTATACATTTTCAAAAGGTGGTAGATCGTGAGGCGGTGTCATAGCCGGAGGATGCTCGGCTGCACGTCGGGTCTACCTTTTTGAAGGCTTGTTTATAAAACATTTAGAAAAAGGGTGAGCTAGAAAGGAGCTCGGTGGTACAATTCATAGGAAAATAATGTTTGCCGGATATAGTTCCAAATACAATGTAAAATTGTATGAGATCTCATTTCCATAAACATTTACTTTGCATTCTTTTTCCTTTCTATTCAAATACAACGTGTAAAACAATTGTATAGGAATCTCATTTCTATAAACATTTACTTTACTTTCTTTTCCATATAGTTCAAATACAATGTGTAAAACAATTGTATAAACATATCCTTTCCATAAACATTTGCTTTACTTTCTTTTCCATATAGATCAAATACAATGTGTAAAACAATTGTATAAACATATCATTTCCATAAACATTTGCTTTACTTCCTTTTCCATATAGATCAAATACAATGTGTAAAACAATTGTATCAACATATATTTTCAATAACACTTTCTTTTCGTTTTTGAATCAAAAGTCGTATCCAATGGGAGCTCCGCCTCTGATTAACCACCGTTCGTCCATGAAAGAACCTCCGAGAAACAATCTTACGATCACCGATGACCCCGGAACCTGTCGTGCCCTACTGTTAACCACCGTTGGCCCATGAAGAAACCTACGAGGAAACAGTCTTACGATCTGTGGCTGAGGAACCTCTAATAAATCGTGCCTTTCTTTTAAATATCATTTGCACTATGGAATAAATCACATTATGATTGGTAAACTTTTCATACTTTTCATGTGCATGGCAATATACATCCTCTTCCCTTCCCTATAAAAAATCAGTAACCCTTTCCCATGTATCATGCAAGCGTAAAGTACTTTAGTCAACTTTCCTTTAAACTTTATCTTTAACATAGGGTAACCATGGATTCAAACATTTTCATATAAACATGTATATATAAAATATACATTCATAAACATTTCATTTCATGTGGAAACCATAAATCATGCTTTATAAAACTTGGGAAACCATAATCATTTCATATTTTCTCATATACTTTAAAAAGCGATGGAAACCATAAATCATTTCATATTTTAACATAATTTAAAGTCAAAGAAAACCACACATTTCTTTTCATTTTGAACATTTATAACATAGATGCTTAAGCATATACATTGGTAAACATTAATATATATAGATTTTCATAAACATTTACATTTCCCCACCTTAGTTATTTAATCCAAGAATTTTTTCTTTACTTTAAACAAAACTTTCCACACTGTGTCCTTTACCACCTTCCTCTACAAGTTCCATTATCCATAAAATCCATTAACATCCATACCTTAATCATGTTCAATTAAAACATTAACTATAATATACTTTCCAGCAACCCTTAAACATTTAAGCACTTCTAATTGATTAAAATCAATTGAACTCAACCTCTTTTGTTCTCATTATTTTCTTATGATAACTCATGGAAATTAATACCCCATACAATAGCCCACAACATGCCATGAAATGGTCATGTCAAAACCCAGCTATTCACATCGACATAACAAGGCAACCTGCACACTTGGTGCAACCATAAATCTTCAGTCACGTTCTGTCCACTATCCTCTACAGGAATATGGTTAGAATCTTGACTCAATGGGCTTTCCATAGAGTCCAAGAACACCCAAAACGGAGTTCGGACGAAGAAATTATGACCTTTTCATTCAAAATTGGTCAATTTACTATGTATACACTGTAAACAGTCTGTGATACCCGATTTCAGGGGTCTTAATCCATAACTTGACATTGGTTCTTTATACTCATTTTGAGATACGGTTCTTAGGGTTCTTCTCCAACTGGAATCACCCAAATCGAATTACCGAAACTCAAGATATATCCTAAACAAGCCCCGGGGCCCACTCGGTTTTCAAGCGAGAACCGAGCGTACGAACATAGCTCCACTTTGAATGCGTTTAAAGTCGAAAGGGTTGGAATTTGGATGTGCAGGCCCCCGAGAAGATGTATTACTCGGGTGGTCTAGTTTATCTAGACATTTGAATCATTCAATTCGGATGAGTGATGGCCAACTTATGGCCAAAATACAGTCATGGGGTCTTAAAAACAGAACATAAAAACTGCCTAAACATAGCTCCACTTTGAATGCATTTAAGGTCGAAGGGGTTGGAATTTGGATTTGACCCGATTTCAGGAGATATGTTCTCCTATAAGTCTAGTTTACTTAGCAATTGAATCACTCCATTCGGATGAGTAATGGCCTAGTTATGGCCAAAATACAGTCATGGGGTCGGAGAAAAAAAAAAAAACTAAATGACATTTCCCTTGGACACACACATGCACCCTTAGACGAGAGAAGTGCTAGGAGTAGGGAGAAAACACATCAAATGGTGTGATTTCCCGAGACACCATCTTTTCTCGGTTTCCGTGAAAACCCGAATCTTGTACCTTGGCAGAATCTTGTGATTCTAGTACCTGCTGTATAGTCGCGTAGATCGACTTTAACTCTTGACTAACGAGATCAGACCGGCGAAATCAGTGAATCGAAAGAAAAAGATTGTTTCTCTATATACTCTACTACTCTTTCTCTCTTACGGTTTGGCTGAGACCAAATGAGATATTTTCATTTTTTAGTGACTATTTATAGTGTGGACACGTGGCCCACGTCGTGCCACATGTCACACTTTTTTGGTTTTGTTTTCGCTCCGAAACAATTTATTTCGTCCCGATTTCAGTTTCATTTATCTTAAATGGACATTCTTTAAATAGTTAACATTTTTTTGGGATTTTCTAAAAATTTCGTTTTCAGGGTCCACTCGACGCCTGTCGCCTCGAATTTCATGAAATCGAAGCGTCTCGGAATTCAAATTCGACCGTGCTAGATTTCGCGAGAATAATTCAACGGTGGGGGAATTCTGTTTGGGTCATCCGAGATCTAGAAAAATTTCAAATTTTTCTATGATAGATTACCGTTTTGCCATTTTCAGAAAAAATTGCATTTTCACCCCTTAACATAATTTCGTTTTAATCTATTTCAGCTTCTTTAGACTCAATACATTGTATGAACATTTTTTATTTTGAGACTTGTTTTCTAAATTTACTATTCATTTGACTGTTTCCAGTCAAATACCTAACTGATTGAATACGAAATTTACTATTCATGGAAACTGTAAATTCAGGGTCTTACCATTCACCTCTCCTTATAAAAATTTCGTCCTCGAAATTTGAATATCATACCTGACTAAAACAGGTGTGGATATTGAGTTTGCATTTGATCTTCACGTACCCATGTTGCTTCCTCTCTGCCGTGATTCATCCACAACACCTTCACTAAAGGAATCACTTTGTTCCAAAGAACCTGATCCTTTCGATCAACAATTTGAACCGGTCTTTCTTCATAAGTCAAGTATTCTTTCAATTCAACCAGTTGATCTCTTAACATGTGTGAAGGATCTGTTATATACTTTCGAAGCATAGAAACATGAAAGACATCATGTATTTTGTGGTCGGTGGCAACCTCGGCCATCATACCTTCCCAATATAGCGGGGACTTAACTTCCCTTTCTTTCCGAATCGCAACACCCCTTTCCAGGGTGATATCCTCAGAAATACCTAATCCCCCACCTGAAATTCCAGATCTCTCATTCGGTTATCAGCATAACTTTTCTGTCGATCTTATGCTATCTTTAATCTATCCCTAATAACCTTAACATTATTTGTCGTGACCTGAACAATTTCTGGACCTAACAATTTTCTCTCACCTACCTCATCCCAACATAATGGAGTCCTACACTTCCTTCCATATAAGGCCTCGTAAGGCGCCATTTCAATGCTTGATTGATAACTATTGTTGTAGGCAAACTCAATAGTGAATATCTATCCTAACTTCCTTTAAACTCTAACACACAAGCCTGAGCATATCTTCAATATCTGTATCGTTCTTTGGATTGGCCATCCGTTTGAGGATGGGCTTAGTATTGAAATGTAACCTAGTACTGGGTGGGGAAACTCTCTGTAGAATTTGGGGCGAGAATCGGAAGTAGGCAGAGTGGATCTGCATGCGATACTATCGATCTTAGGCGATGCGGAGTGTAGTCAGCACAATCTCTTTTACATACAACTCATTAACTTCTCGGTGAGTCACTATTTTTCATAGGTAGGAAAAGGGCTGATTTCGTCAATCTATCAACAATTACCCATATCGCGTCATAACCACTATGGCAACGCGACAGTCCTACCATAAAATCCATCGTGATTTTCTCCCCATTTCAGGGATCGGAAGGGCGTAAAACCTGCAGGTCTTTGATGCTCAGCCTTGACTTGTTGACAGATGAGACATCTAGAGACAAACTCTGCAACATCTTTCTTCATACCCCTCCACTAGTAGTGTTCCCTCAGGGTATGATACATTTTAGTGCTTCCCGGATGCATCACCTATGCAAAAGAGTGAGCCTCTTCCATAATTTCTTTCTTTAATTCTCCCACATCCGGTACACACAACCTGTGACCCATCATCAATATACCATCTGCTTGTACTGAAAATCCCTTTAGCTGCCCAGACTCGGCTTCCCTTTTCAACTTAATCACGGTCATATCTTGGAGTGTGGCTCACTGTGTCCTCTGCTCGGTACAGACGAACATGAAATGTAGCTAGTAAGCTCTGATATCAGTCGACTCTAGTGGCACACCTAAAGACCTCAATTCCTGAGTCTAGGGAGGTATACAACCTTTAGTGAGATATGGAGTTCTAGGTAGATTTCCTATTAGGAGCATCAACTACCACATTAGCCTTTCCCGGATGGTACTCAATAGTGCACTCATAATCCTTAATGAGCTCAACCCATCTCCTCTGTCTCATATTTAACTCCTTCTATGTGAATAAATATTGCAGGCTCTTATGATTCTTAAAGTGCATGGAACCCCATATAAATGTACTCCATATCCACGTAGAGCAAAGACTACATTAGCCGGCTTTTTGGAGTCGGTGTGTCGGATAGTGCAGCTCATGCTTCTTCCAATTGTCTCGAAGCATAGTATCACATTTCATGTTTCATTAACACACCCCAAACCTGGCAGAAGCATCATGATACCTTGTATATCCATCACTTACGGCGAAAGTGTAAGATGGGGCGAGGTCAATTTCGTTTTAGTTCTAGCCGAAGCTTTGCGACATGCCTCGACCACTCCTGAGCTTTTCCCTCTTTCCTTGTCAATTTAGTCAAAGGAGCCGTTAACTTCGAAAACCCCTCAATAAACTTTCGATAGTACCCTGCCAAACCCAGAAAACTTCGTATCTCTGTCACATTTGTAGGTGGTTTCCAGTTCACAATTGCCTCAGTCTTTTGAGGATCAACAGCCCCTCCCATTGAAATCATGTCTAGAAAGAGACGACCTTTGTCTAACGGAAGCGGCATTTGCGAATTTGGCGCCTGTGATTTCCCTCGAATCGTAAAACAACTCTCGGATGCTCCTCATGATCTTCCCTTCTTGTGAATAGATCAAAATGTCATCAATGAATACTATAACAATTGATCTAAATAAGAATTTGAAAGATCCTATTCATAAGATCCATAAAAGTAGTTGGGGCATTAGTTAGTCTAATTGGCATGACTAAGAACTCGTAATGCCCATACCATGTTCTAAAAGCTGTCTTGGGAACATCCTCTAACCAGATCTTTAATTGATGGTAACCTGACCTCAGATCAATTTTCGAAAATACCCTGGATTCCACATGGTGATAAGATCGCATTAATCGAGTAGGCGGGTATTGATTCCATTATGTACTTTATTCAACTCTTTGTAATCAATACACAATCTCAAACTTCCATCCTTTTTCTTCACAAACAGAACAGGAGCTCCCAAAGGCGAAGTACTCGGCCTGAAAAAACCCTTACTCACAAGCTCTTCTATTTGTACTTTCAATTCTTTCAACTCTAAAGGAGTCATCTTGTAAGGTGCCTTAGAGATTGGTTCTGTCTCGGCCAGTTCAATCTGAAAATCAATCTCTCTATCTGGAGGTATACTTGGAAGATCCTCTAGAAATACATCCGGAAATTCTCTGGCTACTGGAATGTCTTCCAATCGACTACCACTATCCCTCACCTCAATGACATAAGCTAGGTACCCCTGATATGACTTCCGGAGCATCTTACTAGCCTTCATAGCTGTCATAATACTATTAGGTAGTGTCTTCCGTAGCCCATAGAACACAACCTCTGTCTCCCTTGGTCTGCAGAACCTAACCTCTTTTCTATAACAATCCACTGTAGCATGATGTCTAGATAGTCAATCCATGCCTAAGATAACATCAAAGTCATGGATGTCTAATAATATCAAATGCGCGGAAACTCCCAACCTCCGATAATCACCACACTATCCATATAAACACTCTCGCTAGTAGGTGAATCCCTGTAAGGAAGAATGCCACTATCACACAGGTCTGGAATACAGGACTCACATTAATATTTGAGAATAAACCCCATGAAATAAAAGAATGTGTAGCTCGAGTGAAACATGAGCATCACGGTGAAGACTAAAATCATACATCCCACGACATCGGGAGCGTGTCTGACATCTTGGGCGCCTTAAATACCACTAAAGCGCAAGGTCATAGGTCGGCTTGGAAGTCCTCTGCGACCTCTACCTGGCTGGTACTAGGTCTATACGGAAAGAGTAGAACCTGTCGAGTGCCGCTTTGATCGACCTCTACCAGCAGCGGCCTTTCTGTGGTGAAGATTTGCCAGCATGGCGACCTTTACTTGGGAGGTAGCGCTGGACATTCCTTTGCAAAATGTCCTGACTGTCCACATTTGTAACAAACATCGGTACCGTATTTGCATTCCCCTATGTGAAACCTTCCACACTTACTGCATTGCTATCTTGGGGTCGAAGAAGTTCCGGTCGATTGGTTTCTTGAACTCACACGGCGAATTTGCGGCCTGCGACCTGTCTTACCACCTGCCCATGGTGATTTACCTCCTTTCTTTGACATTTCTTGGATCTGAGTCCAAGTAGATCCATCTCTTTGACCCTTGAACCACTGTGCGGATCCCCGAGGAGCTAATCCTAAACTCCTCTACATCCGATGAGCGGCCTCAAACACATCCATGCGGTAGGCGCGTAAAATTCTCTTAACCTCTTTTCTCAGGCCCACTACAAACCTCTTACTTTTCTGTACCTCGAGGTCACAAAATAGAGGAACATGTCGCACTAGTTCCGAGAACTTCTTTTCATAATCTGTCACTGACATGGTCCCTTGCTCGAGCTTGAAAAATTCTTCAATTTTCTGATCTTTATAGACCGTAGGGTAGGACTCTCTAAAACTCCTCTGGCGAGTCAGGGACATCCCCTCAGAAATACGTCTCTATAATGCCTTCCACAGTCCAAGTGCTCTTGTCTCTCAATAGCAAGCGGAATATGTCACCATGCCCATCAAAGCATCCTTAACATTGAACACCCTCTCATTACCCTCTAGCCACGACCATGCCTTTTCAGGATCCCTGTTGAGTCATAATTTCTTGCTAATTTCCTTGCCCTCTCGTGGACCTTTGTTGGCTCACGGGGTGACGAGTGTTGTGGCTAAATCTGAGCCACATCGTCAAAGCGTATATTAACTCCGTGCTCTAGAGGGCATGATGGTCTTTTACTTTGTGAAGGCTTTGAAGGAGCTGGAGGTGGAATAGTTTGTTAACATATTCATCTATATGTTCCTCAGTTGGAAGCGAACAACTGCGGGAGCATCTCACTTTTACCTCTTAGTACAGACTGACCTCGGCACGCGCATTTTACGTAACATTCAAACATACATATGTTGTAAAGTTCATATGACATTTAAATTATTAAAACTGCTCGTGCACACTTTAAATAAAACATTTAAATCATTGAGGATGTAGGCTTTTCAAACCAAAACATTTTCAAAGCGGGCTCGATGCACGTTGAAGGGACCTGGCAGATTTTCTTTTCCCCAACTTTCGGGGGCCTTTCAAACGGCTCTACGGATTCGAGAAAAAAACCTTTCATTTCTTTTAAACCTTTTTAAAAATGAATCCGTGGAGAGAACTCATTTATACAGTTACGTTTTCCATTAAAATTTTATAAAACATGGTGGGACAAATTTTTATTTTTATTTTTTTAAACATTAAACCCTTTATAGAAAATCGGGCAGAGTTTCCTCTGTTTTTCGGACATGTCCCAATTTACAACACCTGTAATAAAACAATTTAATTTACTCCATCAATAATGGGACATCAAGTGCACCACGAAACCAATTTCAAATCAAACACAAATCCTTTACAGACACTATAGATGTATAAACAATATTTTAAAACTTATATACATTTACAAAATAAAGGTGCACAAGTAGTTATTTACAACAAAAACTATACATTTTCAAAAGGTGGTAGTCACGTGAGGCGGGTGTCCTTTAGCCGGAGGATGCTAGAGGCACGCATGAGTCCTTTTTGAAAACATTTTATAAAACATTTGGAAAAAGGGTGAGCTAAAGGAGCTCAGTGAGAGTACAGTTCATAGGAAAAATATTGTTTCCAGATATAGTTTAAATAAATTGTGTAAAACAATTGTATAAAGATCTCATTTCTATAAACATTTACTTTGCATTCTTTTCCTTTCTATTCAAATACAACGTGTAAAACAATTGTATAGAGATCTCATTTCCATAAACATTTACTTTACTTTCTTTTCCATATAGTTCAAATACAATGTGTAAAACAATTGTATCAAACATATCCCCTTTCCATAAACATTTGCTTTACTTTCTTTCCATATAGATCAAATACAATATGTAAAACAATTGTATAAAAATATCATTTTCCATGAAAACATTTGCTTTACTTTCTTTTCCCTTATAGATCCAAATACGACGTGTAAAACAATTGTATCAACATATCTTTCAATATACTTTCTTTTCCTTTTTGAATGCAATGTATCCAATGGAACCACTTCTCACCCAGATTAACCACCGTTGATCCATGAAAGAACCTCGGAGAAGCTTGATCTTACAATCATGATGGCCCCGAGGAACCTCAGAAATCGTGCCCTCACAGATTGTACCCAGATTTGGCCCATGAAAAACCTAGCAGGGAAACGGGTCTTACGATCTGATGGCCCAAAGGAACCTCCGATAAATCGTGCTTTTTCTTTTTAATACATTGCACTATGGAATAATCACATTATCGTTGGTAACTTTTAGTACTTTTCACATGCATGTGATATGCATCCTTTCTTCCCTTCCCTCTATAAAAAAATCCTAACTCTTTCCCATGTACCATGCAATAAGTAAGTACTTTAATTACGACTTTCCTTTAAACTTTTATTTTTGTAACATAGAGGTAACATAGTTTAAACATTTTCATATAAACATGTATATAAAATATACATTCATAAACATTCATTTCATATGGAAACATAAATCATGCTTTATAAAACTATGGAAACCTAATCATTTCATATTTTCTCAACTTTATGCTTTTTATAAAACTATGGAAACCATAATCATTTCATATTTTCCCAACATAATTTAAAGTCAAGAAAACCACATTTCTTTTTTCATTTGAACATTTATAACATAGATATGAAAACATACATTGGTAAACATTAATATATATAGATTTTCATAAATATTTACATTTTCCCTCACCTTAGTTATTTAAGCCATTTTTCCTCCTTTAAACAAAACTTTCCACCTCCACCCTTGTCCTTTACCACCTTCCTCCTACAAGTCCCATTATCCATAAAATCCATTAACATCCATACCTTAATCATGTTCAATTAAACCATTAACTATAATATACTTTCCAGCAACCCTTAAACATTTAATCACTTCCAATTGGTTAAAATCAATTGAACTCAACCTCTTTTGTTCTCATTCTTTTCTTATGCTAACTCATGGCAATTACTACCCCATGCAATAGCCCACAACATGCCATGAAAATGGTCGTATCAAGGCTTGAACTATTCACATCGACCTTGAGCAACTGCGTAACGAGGTGCTTGTGTAAATCTTGATCACGTTCTGTTCATCCACTGTCCTATACAGAGATATGGTTAGAATCTTGACTCAATGGGCGCTCATAGAGTCCAAGAACACTCAAAACGGAGTTCGGACGAAGAAGTTATGGCCTTTTCATTCAAAATTGGTCAATTTACTATGTATACTTGGAAATAGTATGCGATACGTTCAGGGTCTTAATCATACTTTGACACTGGTTTGCTGTACTCATTTTGAGATACGGTTCTTAAGGGTTCTTCTCCAGCTAGAATCACCCAAATGGGACCACCGAAACTCAAGATATATACCTAAACAGCAGAGACTACTGGGTTTCAAAGAACGGCCCATGCGAACATAGCTCTACTTTAAATGTATTTCTGAGTCTAAAGGGGTCGGAATTTGGATTGACCTATTTCAAGGAGATATGTTCTCCTATCAGTCTAGTTTATCCAAAAATTTGAATCATTCAATTCGGATGAGTGATGACCAACTTATGGCTAAAATACAGTCATGGGGTCTTAAAAACATAACATAAGAATTACTTTGAACCATATCTCCCTTTGAATGCATTTACGAGTCGAGGGATCGGAACTGGATTGACCAATTTCATGGAGATATGTTCTCCTATCAGTCTAGTTTACTTAGCAATTGAATCACTCCATTCGGATGAATGATGGCCTAGTTATGGCCAAAATACAGTCATGGGGTCGGAGAAAAAAAAAAACTGGGCAACATCTCTGATGCAAGGTTAGGATCGTGATGGATGATTCAGAAGTTTAGGTAAGTCAAAATATGGGTTTGGGGTAGTTTTCTTGGGCCAAAATAGGTTATAGACGAATTTTGGAGATTTTCTAAGTTAAGAAAGGTGAATTTATGGTATATAAGGAAAACAAATGGTATTTAGGAATGTTTTAGTAGTATGTAACAAAATATGGAAAGTTTTGGGTAGAGGTTGAAAAATTGGTTATGGAAAGTTTAAAGAGAAGATGAGATGGTGAGAGAGTAGAGTTTGCACAAGTGGTTACTTACGGGTTGATAAACGATCCACAAGATATATATGACCAATTGAAGCGCTACAATCAACTATGGGCCAGGTTGATTGATAGCGAGCGAACTTACGCCACGAATCACCTAGGTAGTAGCTTATGAACTTCGTCCACAAATAATCTCTATTATTCTCTTTTAGAATTTTCCCATGACAGAATTTTCAACATCTACCAAACTTTCATAATACAATTCCATACTAAAACATTCATAAATACCATTTTTCATATACCATAAGTCTGCTCTTAACAAGCATCCCAAAGTCGTCCATATCTTTATTAAATCACAAAACTATCTTCTTATTTTACTATCCATCATGATCTAACTCTGCATCAATCTCCTTTGGACACACATACGCCTTAGGTGATGCCAGATTCAGAAAAGAGCCCTACCTCAAATGGTGTGATTTCAAGGACACCACCTTTTTTGGTTTTAGGTAGCTTCGAACATATGGACATGAGAATCTTGTGATTCTGGTACCCAAGCGTAATAGCTGTCAGCGTAGATGGAAGGGCTTTAGCTCTTGACTAACGAGATCAGGCCGACGAAATCCAGTGAATCGAGAGAAGATTGTTTTTTCCTTTCTCTCTCCTGCTCTCTCTTACCGGATTTGAGCTGAGACCAAATGAGATATTTCATTTTTAGTGACTATTTATGATCCTTGTTGTTGCATTCCTTACGTCATACGTGTCACACTTCTTAGAGTTTTAAATTTAAACTCCGCTCTCTTATTTAAATCCGGTTTCAGGTTCATTTATCTTAATGGATGATATTTAATATTTGATATTTTCCCATTTTTCTAAACATGTCATTTTTAAGTCCCTCGACGCATGTTGCCTCGAATTTCGTGAAAATATGACTTTCTCAAATTCTATTAAATTGAAGCGTGTAACTAGTTTCACGGGGCGAATTCATGGTGAAGTCTGGGTTTAGTCATCACGAATCTCAAGAATGGAGTTCTATGATCATAGTTTTATATATGGTACCTCATAAAATTGCATTTCATATAACATAATTTCGTTTTAATCTATTTGACCTCTTTAGACTCAATACATTATTATCTAACTTTTTTATTTTGAGCTTGTTTTCAAATTACTATTCATTTGATTGTTTCCCGATCAAATGCCTATGTGTCAACGAATTTACTATTCATGGAAACTATAAATTCAGGGTCTTACACAAATTGCTAAAAACCACAAATGATGAAACAATATCTAGGTTAATAGTATAATAAATCGGCATAAAGTCTACAAATTTGATAATATAAAGTCTTTAACATATTGACGATCATAATCTGATATTTTTGATTGATCGAATCCGTTTTGCACATGCGAATTGTCTCCACCACGAATGAGTGTACAACAAAGCGACAAATGAATGCGTCGTAACAAGTGACGACAAACAAAACTTAGCCATGAATATGTTTCAATACAAAAGATGAAACATAAATCTTTATTGGAGAACCACTTTATTGAGGGAAAAAATGAAAAGATATATATATATATATATATATATATATATATATATATACTCTATATATATATAACTATATATATATATAGGTGATTTAGATCAAAAATGGCAAAGTATCCATACTCCTTACTTGAGGGTTAAGGAGGGAAAAAGACTAGGGAAAATAACATATCTTGGACAGAAAGATTCTAATTAAGAGGAAAAAGAAATAATCAATAATTTCGGTCAAAACCGAGAATTTTTTTAGATCTCGGATAATGAAACTCAATTTCACGTTGGATCGTCACCATGAAATCTTGCTAACACGTCGAATTTTGTTGAATTTCGAGATAGCCTAATTGACACGCTTTTTCTCGAGCAAGATCGAAGCCGTGTCAGAAATGACATGTGATGTGACTTAAAGTCACCTATAACATTATCACACATGCCGCATTTAAAGAGATGATCAAAACTGACACGAAATAGTGCCAACGTTTAAAATTCAAAGCTCGGGACATAGATGACATCATCGTTATCAATGATAATAAGGACAAAATACTTAATAAGATCATCCCCTTTATTCAAAAGACCAAAAGAAAACGCGAGGGCGGGAACAAATCCATAAAGAGCTTAGTTTTTGAAACCTAACAGAGAAAGTACTTCTAAGATTACGAGCGCATTCGACAATGATTCCTTCGAGCAAAGATGAAAGTCGCTTCACGCAATGAGGCTCACGCCTGGCTTTGAGCTTTAAGGAGTTTTGACAAACCCGCGGCGTAGCGTTTATCCCACGGTTTTACTCGATTAAGAGCTTGCCGATGGCTCGCTGGCTTCGAGGCCTCAATCTGCCGCTTAACTCCGCCCCAAATCTGCGAACCGGCGTCAGAATTTATGAAACTCCATTTAGACAATCCGCAGATCATTCACCCGGACCGCTTTCGTTGTCACGGTATAATTTGTGCTATGTTGTATCAGGGTGCGATGAGGCCTAAATGCTATGAAATTGGGGTTCACAAAGCTAACCGATGTCGGTGGATCGTCGTGAACAAGAACTCGAGGGTTTCACCAGCCACGTGAATAGCTGCCTATAAAATATTTTAAAGTAAATAATGTCGGCTGGAGTAATTCAAATTTGATCGCTTTGCCATAATTAAATTCATGAGCTAATTCTTGGTATAATGGATTGTGAAATTGCATAACATGTTTGTGTTGATTAATCATGTTAGTGTATATCATGTTTTATATATTAGCATGGATTGTATAGATTGTGTTGAAATGGCATAATGCATTTCATATGCACCGGGGTAACCTAGAAACTAGGTGTGTGTGCATGACATGGATTTTCCGAAAACAAAATGGTTATAAAGGAATTTTATTGGTGATGATTTTCCGGAGAATGGTGTTGGGAGATGATCCTACAATTACACGTCGGAGGAGCCCATGTATTGTTTTGGAAGGTTCTCCAACACATTTGCCTTGGAGGGTAGTCCCATAATTTTTACCGACACGTTCGGTAGTGTAATTTCAAAAACAAAAGTTTTGTTTTGAAAAGTGATATTTTTCTCATACATGGCTTAGTGTGAGGGGATCGTATGAGAATCAGGACATGGGTTGGTCATGTAGACATTCATGAGGATCACACATTTACTTGAACGCTGGTTTACATCGAAGACAGATACTGTATTTGTACGAGAGTAACCATTTAGTATGATTCCACTATCGGGCATTAGCTCACCTTGTCGGTGAATTATATTATTTCGTGTACAAGAGCAGATTTAAGAGACTCGCTATCCTGAGTCGATATTGAAGAAAAGCTCTCGTCATGCTTTCGTGTTCCTTTAGTTGGATACATGTATTAGAATGTTGTAAACTTTTAATATGTGTTGTATAAGAGCAAATTTTTAACTCTTAAAAAACTATGTTATAGTCATGTATATTGATGAGTAGTGTCGTATGTGCTCAAGTGGTCGCTTTACTCACGTTTATTACTGATGTTGATTAGGACAAAGTTAGTATTCGCAGAGCTCCCCCGCATAAGGAGACTCTACCCGATTCGTGAGTAGTGCTCGTTACTTCCGACATTCACGAGTATTCCTTATAATGTGATTTTGCTGTCAACGGACCCCCGGGTTTTGGGGCATCACATATACATATTTAAGACAAGGGGAAAGTAGGTTTCAAGTAATCAATTTGATAATTATCGTGAATAAGAAATGAAAATTTTGTATTACATATGTTTCAGGTTATATCAAGAAAAAATAATATGGTAATATATTCAATAGTTATAATAGTATAATAGGTAGTTATAATAGTATATTTAGTAATTATGATAGTACATATACTGAATATATTACCATAACTACTGAATGTACTATCTTATTATTTTTTATATTTGAAACACAATTATTTTTTCTTGTTATAACATTAAACATGTAATACGAATTCTTATATACCTTATTCACAATAATCATCACACCATACACGAGGAGGTTGCCCAAAGTAGCATAAGCATCACCATAGTGGGCATCGGGCACTATAGGTTTCATCTTCCTTTGCATGTGGGGTGAACAGCAGCAAAGCGCTTCTTCCTCTTGAAGCTTCTAACGATTGTAATATTGTCAATTTTTTTTTTTTTTTTTTTAATTATTATCTTCTCTGAATCTCTGAAATGTTTTAAAATTCTCTTAGAATTGCGATTGTACTCCTACTTATTCTCTAGAATGACGAAAATCCCCTCGTCTGCCTTACCTTCGCACCTCATGAGAAGGCCAAAACCTTTTGATGTACTATTATTTTCTTTTTCTTTTTTTTTTTCTTTTTTTTGTAACTGGATATATTTAGGGAAAATTATGTTTGGAGACTGATTTTTAGGACAATTTTATCGGATTTAGAATCTAAGAAATTATAAAAACACATTTAATAAGAAAAAATTAAAATTGGATTATTTTAAAAAATAATTATATAAATGTATAAAATAATGAAAATAAAACGCTAAACATAAAAAGTAAATATATTTAAGATTAAAATATTTTAAATTCTAAACATATTTTAATCACATATAGAACTAGGTAACCCACGTACTCATCTCTCTTCACATTGGTATAATATTGTTCACTTTAGGCCTAAGCTCTCATTATTTTATTTTTGGGCTTTTCCCCCTAAAAGCATCATACCAATTAGATGTTGGTCATACTTATATACTCATAAGTCTTCTCATTCTCAATCGATGTGGGACATTGTGAGACAACTGATGTGAGAAATTATGAGACTTTGGATGCACACTTAACACAATATTACTATTTACTATGATACTTATAATTTTCAACATTGTTACTTACACAATAAATAGTAATATTACTTTATCTATAAAACATAAAAGTACCTCAAACTCTGCATCAGAAGCTTTAGGAAGAAGAAGCGTTGTTCACCCCACTTGCTAAGTGTTGGAGATATTTCTTGTCATAGTCTTCGGCAAAAATTCATCACGTGCTTTAACTGTATATCGATATACGAGTTGGTGTACTGTTACATGTCAAGCACATAAGGTTTCAATCAAAACTAATTCTAGAGAGAATATTCTAAAGATTATGATAAGATATTCACTAAGGTGAATAAGGAAGCATGGAGGGAGATATTACGCAAATCAAATATGGAAGATTTGATCATATTTGATAAGGTTCCTATAGAAGCATGATATTCAATTTTGGAATAAAATTAGGATCTCACAACTATTGTGTTGGGATTGATTTGGAAAATTGTAGTAGTTAAGGGAACCTTCTATAAACACTTATTGGAGATAAAATAGAATATTTGAAGAGTTCTTGAAGCACTAGAATAAATATGGGACCATAAGATGTTTTAAATTGTCTCTCCAAACCATAACCGAGTTGAAGTTAAAGATTCAAGGGTCTAGGAGTCTCCATAAGGATTGAGTGTTATTATGGAGAACTCATTCTTATATATATGAGTTTTATTGGGAAATTTTGGCTATGTGGGTTTCTAGATGCCGTTGTTAGGGGAATGAGTGATGTAAGAGCTTCTACAATAGACCTTGGGAATTCAATCAATGCTTATAAGTTGGAATTGCCCAATGACAACTATATCTTGCCTACATTCAATGTCAAGGAATTGAGGTCATATCATGGTGAAGACTTGATAGCAAGTCTCATCTCCCAACTATGGGGGGTTGATGCAGGAACTTCTACAACAAACAATGGGAATTTGATCTTCATTATGGAAAATTCAGATTCGAGAGGTTCTGAAACCTTGGACACACCAAATATATTTCTATATCCTAGTATTTTGAGTCTTGTTACTATTTTGATTTGGAGTTGTTTTATTATAGAAATATTTGTTCTCCAAGTCCAAGTAGTAGTTTCATTATTTAATTTAGAAAGTTTGTTTTCCTAGTCCAAGTAAGAGTTGCTATTTCCTTTTAGAAAGATTTTCTTTTTAGGAGTTGTTTTATTTCACTAGAAATTCTTGTTTCTTCTGCTAAAATAGAGTTTTTTTATTTGAATTAGAAAGTATGGGGCTATATATGCTTCCCCCTAATGTAATCTTTTGACAATCAATTCAAGTTTTAATAAAGTTTCATATTTCTCTTTTAAAAGTTATGTAAAACCAGGGAAAAATTCAATTTTTCTCAATAGGGGTAAAACGGTAATTTCGGTTGAACTTAAAATTTTCAGATCTCTGATAATCCAAACTATTTCACCTGAATTCGCTTTCACAAAATCTAGTTATCCCTGTCTAATTTACTGATCTCGAGACATGCAGAATTTCACGTTTTTCGAGGCATCAGGTATTGGGTGACACATGGCATGATCATGTAGATGCCACATGGAACCCTAGGGAAGTGACACATGGCATGAGCCATGTGGTGCACTTGGAATAAATGGCTCACATTGAGCCATGTGTTGAATGATGTAATAAAGAAGAAAGAAAAAAATAAAGAAAAACCAAGAAAATACATGGAGATGACAAGTGACTAAGAGGAAAGTGGGGGGAAGTTTCCCCCACTTTGATAAATTCGGTTGAGGAAAAAATAAAAAAGGAGAAATAGAAAAGTGAGAGAATAAAAAAAGAAAGAGAAGAGAAAAATGAAAGAGAAAAGAAAAAAAAAATGAGAAAATGAGATGGGAGCAAACACGAGGAATGAATTCTATGATAAAGTAGTACAATGGGAGGAAAGAAGGAAAGAAAACAGGAGATAAATGAGAGAAACAAGCAAACTGGGAGAGAGAAAGAGAGAGAGAAAGGGGAGAGAGAAAAAAAAGATTTTCTCGGCGTTCTGACGATCTGAGAAGAAAAGTCGATCCACGCATCGCGAGCTACGCGTGAGTACCAAAACTTGGAGTTTTGTTAAGCTCCACGAGATAGGGAATTTTCCACTTTGATTATTTTTAGCTTAAAAGTCATTTAATGGTAGTTTTCTTTAGGCCAGAATCGTCATGGTAATTAGTCCCAATATTTCAGATCAATATTGAAAATTCGAATCGGGCTCGGGATGGGCCCTGATCGGTTGAGGTTTGGCTTGGATCCAGGACCGATGTCTCTGTGTTTTGTCATGTTTTATGTCACAAAGGATTCGCTACCGAATGGAACCAAAAATGGTTCATGTTAGTGAAGGGACCGAGAGGTGCCCTGTATTTATGGGTTCGAGATTGGGACCATTTTGTGTGTTATTGTTGGAAAAATAAATAACATGTTGTTGTGTGTAAAAATCATGTTAATATGTACTTGTTTGATTTATTAACATGGAAATTGTGATGAATGAGAATTATGTGTAGGAAATATAATTATCCGGAATTTATAAATGTTGCATGTAGCTCTTATTGTGCATGTAGCATGACATAGCATGATTGCATTTCATATGCACGCTCACATCACGTCGAGTCAGGTGCATGGTACCGTTATTCACCATTCTCATTTAATGTGGGGTGAGCTCTAAATGAGACAACATCCAAATCGACTCACTTGGCTAGAGCAAAACAATAAATATAAAACCACATATGTTTAGGGCGAGCAAGACGTGGGTGGTAGATCTCCTCCCCCAAAGCGGTGAAAGACCCAAATATATATGCGCTAGACATGATCACCAAGAAGTGAAAGCCCGTAAAATGTCGAAAGCGCACGACGATCCGCGGTAGACTCCAAAAAGACGTGGCCCATAACAACACACTGGATTTGATAAAAATTCAAGTGAATATCGAGGGTCCATCAGCTTAAGTCATCGTGAAACACTAATGACTGTTTTCACACTACAAGCAGTAGGATGCAGTCATTGACTCCGGTCGGGTTCGAGGCATCTCATTCATGTGATGATACAAAATATTCCATATAGGATTGCATTATTTATATGGAATATGATTGGATGTTTTATACGCTATCAGATGTGCATTTTAAAGGAGTGAATTCTTGTATGAGAATTTTCTACTGGGCATTACTCACCCCGTCGTGGGGAAATATTTTTAGGTACTAGAGGTACACTGGGAGAAGGTACTGATCCAAGAACTTAATTATGAAAAAGGACAAAGTGGGGCCTATTTATGTGTTTCGTAATATTCTGGATTAAATATTCAGTTCTGGTTATGTAAATAATTAGTTTTGTAATAAAACTTAGTTTCGGACTGGTACAGTGTAGTGTTAATAATTTCCCATAATTTCTATTGTTAGTACAGGTTGTATAGAGGCTGTGAAATTGGAGGAAATGCATGGAAGAAAATTGGTTATGCAAAGAAAAAAAAAATTTCTAAACTTTTTCCCCCAGGAATTGGGGCGTCACAGCTTGGTATCAGATCTTAGGTTAACGATTACACTAGGAGCTCGAGTAGGGTATCCACCAAAGGTTTTCAAGTATCGGGCTTTTCATAGCTAAGTATCGAGAGTTAGGTGTCGAAAATACCTAGGATTAGTGGGTATGGGTGTAGAACACGTTATTGTGTGCATTTATTACTGTACGTAATATTTACCACTTTTGAGGTGTATTGTGGTTGTATAAATATATGCATGATAGAATGTGTATAGAAATTGAAGAATCACTAGGTTAAGCAAACGTGAATCCTTGGCGGTTCTAAAACGAATACATGATTACGTAGGAATGGTTATTTATTGCTCGGGCATTGGTGCACCACCAGCGATAAATGAAAAGAGAGAATCTCAAATTGCTATCTTAATCAGGTAAGATGGCAAGTCGAGGGCGCAGACGTAGAGTTCATCCACGGCAAAAGAGTCACCACCGCCAGTTTTGACCAACAGCCTTATAGAGGCCATGGGTGTCGCTAGCCTTACGCTACCGCACAAAGCAGTGCACCGTGGGGTCGTGATGACCAAGTAACCTCCAACGATTTATAGCACATCGTCTCCAATATTTACAAGGGTGATCTAATGGTAGCCGATCATTGGTTCCGACAGTGGAGGATTTCGGAGGCTATGAGATCACCTCGATGCTAAGCCGACGCCTAGCCACATTTCTACACAGGCGAGTCCCAAATACAGGATTGGGTTAAGTCTCAAGGATCCCAAGATCTATGACATGGGAGAGAGTTCAGAGCTTCTCATGGGTAAGTTTTTCCCAAAGATCAGCGCCAGGACACAAAGGCTCCTGAGTTCCTTGAGTTGAAGCAAGGAAATATGATCGTGTCAACACATAGCCAAGTTCATCGAAGTCAAGTAACGCTTCGGATGACTAAGGTGGCCACATATATGGCTAATGTGAGGAAGTTCGAGGATGGCCTGAAGTTTTCCATCCTAGGCAAGATTGTAACATTTCTCTTACAAGACATGGACTCTATGGTCAGGACGACTATGGCCATAGACAGAGAGATAAAGGATGCACGAAGTATCCGAGTCATGCGGTACTAGTAGGTTGTTATGGTTAAGGATTAACCTTCTTTAACAAGAAAGAGGCAAGGTCACCGAGTGTTTTAGACTGGGCCACAACTATCGTGACCAAGGCCAAACCAGGCTTCTACCCACCAGACATGATATGTTATTTCCGGCCATCACCCTGTACATACGAGGAGTGGATCGGGCCTAAGAGGTAAGGATCCTAGCGTATTAGTGATCGCAAACCTGCCATCACTGGACAAAGTGCACGTAGTTTGTTCCTTCACCCCAAAGGCGGCCGAGTGTGACCAAAGACGCCTCGTTGTACGTGACAGCGCCTTCTACTACACGTGTGACAGCTGTGAGAGAGCAGCAGGCTGGAGCAGGTCGAGGACAAGGTTCACGGGCCGAGACATCATGGACTGGCGTGTCTACGCCATCACACCATAGACTGAGCTAGTTGATCAGTCGGTGATATATGTTTATGTTATCTTGCCTATGGGCAAAGATACTGTTTGATTCTCGTGCATTACATTCTTTTGTTGTTGCATCTAGTGTGGATGTTTTGGGCTTAGAAATGGAGACCTTGGATGAGCCGTTACATGTGAGTTCTCCCCTTGGGACTAGGGTGAGGATTGATAAGATATGTTGGGATTGTGAGTTAAAGATCTC
This sequence comes from Tetrastigma voinierianum, assembly GCA_016808115.1. Taxonomy (NCBI): domain Eukaryota; kingdom Viridiplantae; phylum Streptophyta; class Magnoliopsida; order Vitales; family Vitaceae; genus Tetrastigma; species Tetrastigma voinierianum. The sequence continues at coordinate 58,995 of JAEQBH010003143.1, read as the reverse complement.
AAGGATTCTACTCACGGTGGACCTTCAAGTGATGGACATACTGAATTTTGATGTCATCTTTGGCATGGATTGGTTGATGGCACACCGAGTTATCATTGATTGTGGTAGTAGGAGGATTACTACTTACAATAATGTGACTGTATTTCGTGTGACTTTCTTGTGGGGAGAAGCATGATGCTTTACCCCAGACTCGCATAACTCCAAATGGAGCTGACAACATGGGTCAAGCAAATAAGCCTTACCTCTAGAGGATGAGGAGACAAAAGATTCGAAGCCCACCTGTGTGAGCGCGAAAAGGAGGATGTCTTTCCGAATGAGCTACCGGGATTACCTTTGCACAGGAATGTGGCCTTTATTGAGTTACACCCTGGTATGTTGCCCATTTCTAGGACTCCTCATAAGATGGCACCGGTTGAGTTGCAGGAACTCAAGGTCCAACTGCAGGGATTGTTGGACAAGGGCTTTATTAGATCGAAAGCACCGCACCATGTGTGGTGCTTCTGCCTCGTTATGAAGAAGAAATGACAAGACCCTTCATCAGGCATAGATTACCGACAATTGAACAAAGGTTACGATCAAGAATCGACATATCCCCAATGAGGATCGATGGTTTTGACAATGAGAGGCAAGTCTACTCAAAGATGTATCTTCGCACCCTATGGGGCATCGCTTGAGACTTAAAGGGAGGTTGATATCCCTAAGACAAATACAGACGCCGCACGGTGGCATTTCCCCGTAGTTTACAAAGGATACCCTTTCTGCTGACGGTATCGCGCCACGGACATTCACGGATCTCATGCACAGGTATTCCGTACCTCTATTCGACTGGGCTTGTTGTAGTCTTTGTCGACTACATCTCGATCTACTCCCAAAGATAGAGGAGGAGAATGAGATCACTCATGATTGTTCTCTAGACACCTCAGTGGACCATCGCTTGTATGCCAAGTTTAGTGAGCGAAGCCTTGGAAGCCATCGAGGTGCGAGATTCTGGGGACACGTGAAGTTTCGTCAGTCAAGAGACCCCAGAAGGTAAAGGTCATATGAGTTGGAAGAGGCTGAAGCCCGCCTTTGGGATACGGTTTCTGGGATCGCAGTGGTATTACACGAGGTTTATCGAGGATTTCTCCGCTAGCAAAGACCTATGACTAGGATTAACCCGAGTGGGGTCAAGCCTGAGCGGGATGACCCGTGAGAAGGTGGCCCAAGAGCTAAAAAGGCGCCACCTTCTATTCCTGATAGTCCCTAACAGTGGACAAAGGTACACGGCACCGCTGACGCTTTGTGACTCGACCGATGCGTCTTGATGCAAATGAGAGGTTCGTAGTTTACGGTTCCAGATTACTAAATAATCATGAGCAGACTACTCCTACACATGATCTAGAGTTGGCTAATTATTGTATTTGCCTTAAAGATTCGCGCCACTACTTGCATGGTGAGTAGCTTGAGGTATTTTCTGTAATCGCAAGAGTCCAAGTATTTTTTCACACAACAGGACCTCAACATGAGGCAACGCAGATGGATAGAGTATCTGGAGGACTATGACTTCACTTTGAATTACCATCCTGGTAAGGCAAATGTAGTGGCTAATGCGCCAATCGTGTCACAGGAGTAATCGCTAGTATACCTTCTCTGGAGTGGCGATAAAGTTTAGATCATGACAATTTAAGCTTAAAGACAAAGGATAAAGCCTCAAGGAGTCGCCAGGTCGCATACGCCATCCCCACGAACAGGTGATCGGTCCCGGTGAGCAGGAAGCAGAGATGGTCGCCCATCGTGGACCCGGTACAATCGGGTAACGCGATGAAGTACAGCTATCCACACATATGGTAGTCTTCGGGGTATGGACGCGTCAGGTTCCTCACCGACCGATTTGAGTAGCATCCTCCGAGTTCCAATGCTCCCGCTATTGCAGATCCAGTGGCACGGCATGTACCGGCAGATCTTCGCTACTGCAGATATCGAGGATGGAAGGACGCCAGAGATTTATTCGCTCTGTCTCACGTGTCAGCAGGTAAAGGCTAAGCATTAGAAGCCAACAGGGCTACTCCAACCATTAGAGGTAGCTGAGAGGAAGTGGGAGCATGTCATGATGGATTTTGTGACCCATCGCAGTGAACACAATGAGGCATGATGTCGTATACTATGACCTGGCCACTAAGTCTAAGACACTTCTAGCTGCGCAGATGACCTTCAATCAAGGCGAATTTCTTCCTGCCAGGCGTTCAAGTGAGATCATCTCTACACAAAGGCTATGGGGACACAACTGACGATGAGCACATCGTTTCATCCGCGGACAGATAGTCAGTTGGAGAAGACCATACAGGTTTTAGAGGACATGTCGCAAAGCATGTTCCGGATCTTAAGGGTAGCTGGAGCTACTACCCTTGTGCGGAATTTCGCTCACAACAATTATCAGGGGAGTATTTAAATGGCACCCTATGAGGCCTTATATGGGAGGCCATTTCGATCCCCAATTTGTTGGACAGAGGTGGGAGAGAGTTCCATCACTAGTCGGGATTTGATTCGAGACACCTCTAAGAAGGTGGATTTGATTTAGAAGCCCCTTCTTACGACTCATAGCAGATAGAAGAGTTATGCCAACTGCACTCGGTCGACCCCAGAGCTCAGGCAGGATCACGCTCTCTCAAGGTGATGTCAGGAGAGAGTGACATCTCTAGCGAGGGAAGCTACGCCAAGGCATATCAGATCCTTCGAGATACCAGATGCAGGATACAGCTGCTTTATCGCCTGGTGCGACCACCAGTTGACGTGTCCACGAGGTTTTCCACGCCTCTACGCCCAAAATATACCCGCATCCATTTCATGTAAAGGATCGGGGGAGTAGATTATTGTCGATTAATCGATGGGACCTTTAAGGAGGGACCAGCAGGCATTCGATAGCCGAGATCGCATATACGCAAGATCGTAGCTAGTTAGCAAATATAAAGGCAACACCCGAGGAGCGTATGAGGCAACGCGAACGCGAGGACCTATCGTAGCCACCTATCCTTCCTATTCGGCGACGGCACGAATATTTGCACTATAGTGATTATCAGATATGCATGTGTTTCCAGGTGTGCTAGTGAACGTGAATTCTCAGACTAAATTCATAAGGGTCAAGAATAAACCCAGGGAAATTCAATTTTTCAACAGGTAAAACTGGCACTTTGGCCGAACATCGGAAAATTTCTAGATCTTGATGACAAAACTACCACCGTTGAATTTGTCTCACGAATCTACACTGGCCGAATTTCGCTGGATTCGAGACATACTAATTTCCACATTTTTCACAGCATCGCAAGCCGGACACACAGGATGCATCATGCTGATGTCATATGGCACTTAGGGAAGTGACACATGGCATGGAGCCATGTGGTGCATTTGAATAAATGGCTCACATTGAACCATAAAAAGGAATGATGTAATAAAGAAGAAAGAAAAAAATAAAGAAAATCAAGAAAATACATGAGACGACAAGTGCTAAGAGTAATAAGTGGGGAAGTTTTCCTATTTTGACAAATTCGCTGAGGAAAAATAAAAAGGAGAAATAGAAAAGTGAGAGAAGAAAAAGAAAGAAAAGAGAAAAGGAAAGAGAAAAGAAAAAACGAAAATGAGAAATGATGGGAGCAACAGAGCGTAAGGAATTTACTGGATAATGTAACACCCCGGGCCCGAGAGTGGTGTACTGATGTGTAACGTATGCAATTGGCGACTTCCAATTCTCAATTTAGTGCCATAATAGAATTTTTGAAAGTTGTTTAAGGATAAAATTTTAAAGTTTTCAAAGAATTGTGGCACTTTGCAATTAAGGAAAGGAGGGGGTGAAAGATAATTAATGAAGTTTAAATAGTAAAATAATAATAATAAATTACCAAATAGTCAGGAAGCTTCAGAAAATTCAGATCTTGATGACAAAACCGACTGCATGTTAAATTCGCTCTGAAATTCAGCGACTCAGACGCTTAATTCTCAGACAAATGTAATATGTTACAATTTCGTGATAAATCGCTGGGAGCCAGACCTAGATTTTTACAAAATCTCGGTCAGGTCGTTGAGCAAAGTTCAATTAAATATGGAACTAAGAATAAAATTTTTGGATAGAATAATCTAATGGAGCAATAGAAATAGTTTATCCAAATAATAATAATAATAATTAAAGAAAAGATTAAAAAAACGAAAAACTAAAATGAACAAAAGAAAGTATGACTGATCCACAGAGTTGGAGAACCTCAAGAGACGATTTTTAGTTTTATTTTCTCACTTTCAATCTACGAAACGGGATTTAGGCTGCTCATTTGTTGGCATAAAATTGGTATATCACATGAGAGCTAATATAAAATTCCAATATCTAGCCTTTTGTCAAACTCTAAAAGTAGAAAATTTGCCTATTTGTGTTGTCAAGCCTAAAGGTTATGGCAATGGCTTCTTGAAATTCTTCTTAGAGACCTTAAAAGGTCATAGAAACCTCTGGGCCCCAAAATCTTTAGACTGAGCTGAAGCAATTTTTAGGAATTCTGGGATCTAGTCCTGCACAAATAAATGAATTTTAATCTTATGGACAAGCATTAAAATTGTGACTGGGTTTAATGTTTTGATATGTAATTTTCGTAAATGTTTTGCATTTTTAATTATAAGTAAAGTCCCTTAAGTCAAAAGTTGACTAAAAACAGATGGCTTGTGTGGTATTTAATGTGTATGGACATTTTGGTCACCTCACATCATATTATCAATGCCTGCACGAATTACCAAAGACGAAAGCTATAGAATCAAAGCTGCTCTGACATAGCATTTTGAAAGTCAGTGTATGTTTTATGGCGCACGTTTTGCACTTGGTGCATTTTCGTACCTGAATGAATTGTGTAGGCGATTTGAGATCCGACAAGAATCTAAAGGGCTTCGACAAGATTTGAAAGAAATTAGTCGAGAAAAAGAGTACTCAAAATCATTTTCTAAACTAAAGTGTTTAAATTAAGTTTGTAAAGTGCTTTGAAAATATAGATTTATAAAGACTTTTTTTACCTCCCAATTGTTAGTACCAAATATAAAAGTTTGATTTATTTAAGAAACGCTTGGGTCTGGTTTGAAGAAACTCTGTAGATGCCACATGTGCCTCGCTTCCTGGCCGATGTATTGATTGCAAAGGCAATGTTATGGGATATTATGATTAACTATATTGCCTCGGTCTGCATCAAAGTTAGATATAGCATATTTATATATGAGTCATCGTGACATTCGAGGTATAGTTAGCGCGCGACTTAGTACATATATAGCCGGCGAGGTGTTGGTTCCGAGGTTCCATCACCGAAAGGCTTGGTCCAGGTTCCATTATGCTTATATAGATCCCGCCGTGTTCAATTCTGACCATCTAGCCGTAGTGTTCCGAGGTTCACTACCGATGCTGTGCTCGAGGTTCCGAGGCATCACTTAGGTATTTCAGAAATGGGCCAGTTGGTTGGTACTTACTTACAAGTGATAGCACTTTTCGCATATTAACCACCATCAAAAGCCAAAGAAGCAGTAAATAGCTTTCGTATCGGGGATTACAGCTATAATTAGTTTTCGTATCGCTTTCACAAATAAACGCTTCAAATGAAGGTAGTAGCTTAACAGCTTTAAATGGTTTTCATAGCAAAAACTCGCTTCTTACAAATACTTTCTACAACCATTTATGTACGTATTTTCATATTTGGGAGGTACAAACGCCAGACAAAGAAAGATTTAGAACTTATAGTACCTGATCGAGCCCGCTTGGCTCACAAGCCGCTTTAAAATAATTTTTCAGTGCAAAGCCGGCCGAAAGATCTTCCGTGATCCTCTGGTCCTAGACGCCGTGGTTGTGATTATATAGATAAGGTGTAATTAAAACTAGAAAAAGTTAAAATGTGGCATTTTGTATATGTAACATTTTGTAAAATATGCATGCATGGTTTTGAGAAAACAAAGTCATGTATAAACTTATATTGGATCGATCCTTATCTTATATTTTTACAGGACCAGAGGTCCTTATTGTTGTAGTAATATTTGGAAAACATCGGGAGTGTATTTACTTTATACAGTGATTTTATTTTGGTCGACCATCGTAAAATGTTATGTCAGCCGATTTTCGTTAAATCTAAATGTGTGATTTTGATAGAAAAGTGAAAAATTTTAAAACCCACGTTTTCCAAATACTTAGCGCTTTAATCTACTTAGCTTCATGGTAACTTGTCACTGCTTAGTCATTGAGAGGTTACTGAAATGCCTACAGATTTCCGTCACTAGGAAGCGGGGTCTCACAACTGCATCGAAAAAGCAGTCACATAGTCGCCTGTTTTGCGCACGTTTTCCACAGTATTTCCTATAGAATTGTTTTTATAATAATGATTTTTTTTTTTGCAACCTATATTGTTTTGCTAAATCCTTGCATGCATCAAATATTGAAAAGTGTCACTGAATCTTTTAACTTTGAAATTACAAAGATTATGTTCTGACGAGGTCGTAGAGGTTTATCTAGACTTCCGTGACCGGAGGCACCACTGGGGAGAGATATGTCGAGCATCACCCCTAGATCTTAAAAATGCTTCAATGAATCGCCAGAGAATCCATCGAGTCGCACTCCAAAGGCAGACTCTCGACGATGATCGTGCCATATGATTTGATGTTAGCCAGACCGTCAGCACTGGAGCCTCCAAAGTAAGAGCAGGGCATGATAGAACGCGCTCTAAAATTAGGGCTAAAACTTATGATGGTACCAAGACCGCAGGCAAAGATACTGCCACGCACAGGTTAGTGAAATTCTATACGCTGATTTAAAATGTAAGGAGCGTAAAGTCCTCTTTCGTGGTTCTTGATGCGCCATGCCAAGGACCGGTGGAGGCCATTAAGAGGAGACACTTACAGAGTCACTGACCGCCCGACAGCATTTACGCATTTATTTTTACCCGTAGTTATCAGATGCAAAATAGAAGAATTCTTAAGGTTAGGAGCAATGATCCCTAACAAAGGATGTATCATGAGCAGAGGTTTTAACTCGTGAAATTGGTGCCTATGATACAGAAAATGAGGAACATAAGTGTGTTTATCCATGGCCATTGAACGCATTAATTAAAGTTCATCTGTAATTTCGCATCTCAAAAATAACTTCGGGAGAGCTAGTCGAGGCCGCACTAAGGGCAGAAAGCGACGCTTCGCCCAACTCGTGGGCGACTCAGACAAAGCAAGAGAGAGGGTGCTCCCAAAGACTAGTCACCGTGCACCGCGCTAGTAGAAAGAAAGGAAAGAAGGACCGGGCCAGAGAGGCTCAGGACGAGGAGCAAAGATCTAACCAGGATCCGTTCGACCTCAGCAATGGAGGCAGATCTCGTGGATCATCTTTTCCATCGTGGCCCCATGTCGAAAGAGGCATCTCGAGGAGCGCAGTGATGAATATGACAGATGTTTCCTCCATCATAAGTGTGGAAGGTCACTTTATCCGAGACTGGTCCACAAGCAGCTGCAGAGACCTCGAGGTAGGTGCACAGAGCATCTACCCCAGCACTAGCGGTCCCACAGCCGGTAGGGGTGGTTCTCGGTGCAGTGGCAGACAAAGACCGTGCAGAGGTCGCAGAGGCGCAGAGGCGCAGGCAAGATTCTCGACAAATTCGTGATTCAGTGGTACTCGCATCAGTTCTGCATTTACAAATACACAAATAGAGGCGCATGATCACCGACGCGATTATCGGTATGATTTTAGTTTACTTGCACCGCGATGCATATGCATTGCGGACCCATCACTCATTCTATTTATTTCAAGATCATTCACCGAGAGGCACCGTGACAGAATCACCGGCGATGGTCGTATGGTGGTTTCCGTGACTCCAATGGGGATACTATGACATCGAAAGCGATAGTTCCGTGTAGTAGATTGGTGATCCGTGAAGGATTTTCCGGGCAGATTTGAGGTGTTAGGTATCCATGATTTCATATAATCTGCATGGATCAAGATCCAGCATAGCCACCTTAGATCGCTATAAAGAAAGTAAGCAAGATTGGTTCTGGCCAGAGGAACCAAAGGTGATATTTCGGAATCATGAGAGATCTTCCTTGGTCTCGCTATTAATGCCATGACGCTTCGAAAATGCTTCGGTAAAAGGCTGCTGTGGTTATTCGGGCATTCAGAAAGGATGCGAGATACAGGGAGCCACTACCGGGAAGATGATCCCTGATATCAAAGAGTTCCCGATGTCTTTCCCGTATGATATTTCGTGTTTACTCCCTGATAGAGAAATATACCAAGTTATTGAACTAGTTCGTGTGGATCGAGTCGACATCCATTCCTTCCATACGTACGCGCCACAGAGTCAAAGAATTGGGGCGCACACCGGAGGAATTGCTGGCAAAGGCTTCATCCCGACCTAGTGCCCTCACCGTGGGAGCTCCAGCTTCTTCAGGAAGAAGAAAGACAGCTTACTGTGTATAGACTATAGACAAAATTTGAATCGAAATGATAATACGCAACTAATATCCACTTCCTCAGATAGGACAGATTATTCGACCAATCGTATGGGATCTCGGCATATTCTGCAAGATCACCCCAAGGTCGCTACCATCGCTGAGGGTCCGGAGAATGATGTTTTCTGGCGATCGCCAGATTTAGATACTGGCCACTACGAAGTTCCTGAAGATGCTATCTTGACGATAATGCCCTACCTATGCTTCACGGATTTGATGTGAATCAGAAGATTCAATCAGATTAGATAAGTTTGATCATTCATCGATGACATTCTAGTTGTACCAGCAGCTGAGAACATGCAGCATCTTTCTGACAAGATTAAGTAGATTCTTAGAGAGCCGCTTATACGCTAAGTTTAAGAAGTGCCATTTTGGTTGGACAAAGAGTTTTCTTGGTCATGTCATTTCAAAGAAGGTATTAAAGGATCCTCTAAGATCGCTTATAAATAACCTGAAGCCACCCACAAATGTTTCGTCCGTAGCTTCCTTGGATTGGCAGTGTTATTACAGAAATTGTTGAGGGATTTTTCGAAGATAGCAACCCCATCAATCTATTGAAAAGGATCATAAATTGAAAGGGTCGATACCGCCAAAGATAGGCTTTGAGGAGCCGAGACGCAGATCGACGATACCAAGATTAGCACTACCGTCGTGAGCGACTGCTATGTGGTATATAAAGTGATGCTTCCACAAGGGTTAGTGTGTTTTGATGCGTGATGGTAGAGTGATAAATTATGCTTCCCGTCGCTGTGCCAAGCACAGCAGAATTTACCCGACCCATGATTTAGAACTAGCGCCATGGTTTTCGCCCAAAGACTTCTGAGACATTATCTATATGGCGTTCCTCGTCGATATTCACCGATCATAAGAGCCTAGAGTATATCTTCACTCAGAAAGAGCTTAACTTAAGGCAGCGCCTGGTCGAGCGATTGCTGATTATGATCGCACGATAGAAAGTACCATCCTGGGAAGGCCAATGTAGTGGCCTATGCCTTAAGCTCCAAAGTCCGGTTCCTATGCTTATCCGCACAAGATGGAGCTCCATTGTTGATAGTTGGAGATCTGGGAGTTCAAATAAGAGTGTACTGACACAGGGACATCAAGTGGCATCATTTTATGTCTGCCCTTCTCAGGATCGATCAAGGAAGCGTCAAGAAGTTTCGTAGATGATTAAGTTGAGGGCAAGAGATCGAGGGTGGTAGGAAACCAGAGTTCCGCATCGCAGACTATGGCGTACGCTTAGAGGAGTCGAATGTGTGTACCCGACATAGGTGAACTAAAAGGGAAATCATGGAAGAGGCTCACTTTTCAAGATATGCCATGCACTCAGAAGACCAAGATGTATCATACTCGAGGAGCATTATCGTGCAAGGGCATGAAAAGGAAATTGCAGATTGTGATCCGCATGCCTAACCCGTCGCAGGTAAAGGGCAGCACCGTGGGCCCGCAGAGGGATATGCCTCCCTTCCGATTCCCCTCGCATGGAAGTGGGATAAGATTACTATGGATTTGTTACGGCTTCCGAGAACTCCTGAGACAACACGATGCCATATGGGTGATAGTGGATGTAATTAACCAAATCGCAGCATTTTCTCTCCCGCTAGTACGATGACCGCTGGACAAGTCGGGCCCAACAAAGTGGAGGAGATAGCTAGATTACATGGTGTTCCTATATCGATGGGCCTGCACGAGACCCCGTGATTCACATCCGCATTCGTCCAGCTTTACGATGCCACGACTGGACAGACTTAAAGACAATTTTTCCATCCTCAAAATCGATATCAATGAGAGAACTATTCGTATTAATTAGAGGATATGCTAGAGCATGCGCATGAGTTTAAGGAAGCTGATATGCATTTATCTCGATGGAGTTCCGCTACAATATCAGCTTTTTTCTTTTTTTTTTTTTTTTCGTTTTCTAAGCTTTTTTATCAACTAAAGACAGGCATGGCTCCATTTGAAGCATTGTACGGCCTGAAGTGTCGTACTCCCGTATGCCGGGACGTAAGAGGAGAGAGGAAACCATCAGGCCCAGAGAGTTAGTACAGATACCTTAGATAAGATCCAGATTGGTCCGAGACAGACTCAAGATAGCCAGAGACAGACAGAAAAGTTATGCGGACAAACGCCGTAGGGACTGGCGCTAAAGTGGGCGATAAGGTCTTTTCTCAAAGCCTGAAAGGTGTCCCCAGATTTGGAAGACGCTGAAGTCGAGGCCCGCATACATAGGGCCATATGAGATTATTTCCGCAGTGGGACCAGAGGATATAGATTAGACCTTCCTCCGAGTTTCGTTTAAGGTTCATAATGTGTCATGTATCCATGCCCGCAAGTACATTCCGTGATCCTCCCATGTACTCGCAGGGGACAACAAGAGAAACTAAAGGATAATTTGACCTATAAGGAGTACCAATGCAAGATAGTAGACTGCAGAGTGCATTTCATGACAAGGTCATTCAATAAAGTTTTGATGGGGAATATGGATTAAAGAGTTGCACGGGAGCCGAGGCTCAGATGCTAAATAATATCCTCGCTTGTTTTCTCTCGATTAAGGTATCCTCTTTATATTAGTTTTGTTCATTTCGAGGACTAAATGCTCTGCTTATGGCGATTTGTAACACCCCGTCCCGAGAGGGTGTGTACTTATGTGTAACCGTAAGTGCACCAAGGACTTCTTAATTAATTTAGCTACAATAGAATTTCATGGAAAGTTGTTTTAAGGATAAAATTTTTAAAGTTTTCAAAGAATTGTGGCACTTGCAATTAAGAAAAGGAGGGTGAAAGTATAATTAATGGAAGTTTAAATAGCAAAATAATAATAAATTACCAAAATAGTTCAGTAGTTTCAGAAAATTTCTAGATCTCTTGACATCTAATGATCTGCGCTGCTAAATTCGCTCTCGCAAATCTAGTGACCTTAAAAAATTTGGTCGACTCGAGACGCCATATGTTACCACTGGGTGATAAATCGTCAGGAACTTCAGGGACGAGATTTTTACAAAAATCTCGTAGTCGTAAACGCTGAGTTAAAGTTCAGACTAAAATAAGTGAACCAAGAAATAAAAATTTTTCGATAGAAATGGAACTTAATGGAGCAATAGAAATAATAGTTTATCCAAATAATAATAATAATAATTAAAGAAAAGATTTAAAAAAACGAAATCAAACAGAATAAAGGAAAGTGGCAGGACTACTGCAGCTGGGAGAGGAACTGAGACGATTTTTAGTTTTATTTTTCTTTTCGCTCTTTCTGACTCTACTAAATTTGGATCAGAGATGCTTCTGAGTGGTAAGGCAAATTGGTATACGCGAAGAGAGCCACGATAGGTACCTACAATATCTTAGCCTTTTTTCAAACTTTAAAAAGGTAGAAAATTTGCCTATTTGTGTTATTTCAAGCCTAAAGGTTATATAATGGCTTGAACTTTTCTAGACCTTAAAGGTTGTAAACTCACCAAAATTTTTAATCAGTTTAGTATAATTTTAGAATTTTTTGGGACTGTGTCCTGACAATGTGGCTGAATTTTCAACGTTTATGACGCTTTGATTGAAATTTCAGATTTTAGCTCTAATAAGTCTGATTGCATCTTTCGGGAATACTGTGCATTTTAGACTATATGGAAAGTCCCTTAAGTCAAAAGTTGACTAAAACAGTATAGTTTTATAGACATTAATGTAGCGATATTTTCGTCAATTTCACATCATATTATCGATGTCCATATCGAATGGGACTAGCACGAAAGTTTTGTTAGAATCAAAGTTCGCTCGACATAAGCCATTTTGGAAAGTTCTATGATGCTTTTGGCTATAAAACGTCGACCGAGGGCATTTTCAGATTCAATTGAATTGTAGGCGATTTGAGTATCCACAAGAATCTAAAGTGCTTGACAAGATTTTGAAAGAAATTAGTCGAGAAAAAGGTGAGTACTCAAAATCATTTTCTAAAACGAAGTGTTTAAATTACAAGTTTGTAAAGTGCTTGAAAATATAGATTTATAAAAGCATTTTTTTACCTCCCAATTGTTATACTCACAGAAAAAGTTTGATTTCAAGATTTAAGAAACAAATTTTTGGCCTCGGTTTAGCAAACCCCTGTGATGGCACAACTCGCTCTGGCCGATGTATTTCTGATTGCGGCATGGCAATGTTATGATATTACGACTAACTATATACGTCTAGTCGGCAATCGGGGGTTAGATATAGTATATTTATATAAAGGAGTCGCCCCTCCGCACATTCGAGGTATATAGTTAGCGCTACGACTTAGTACATAGCGATGAGGTGTTGGTTCGAGGTTCCATCACCGAGCATTTTGGTTCCGAGGTTCCATTATGCTATGATCCCGCCGTGTTCACTGTGACCATCTACGTAGCACCTCGAGAAGTTCACGCCAATGGCTGTGTCTGAGGTTCGGTGGCACGCCTTGTATTTAAACACAATAAAGTGGTTGGTACTTGATTTACAAGATAGCACTTTCGATATTAACCACCATCGAACAGCTTTTCGCAGCATAATTATTTTCAATGTATTTCAACAAAGAATTAGTTTTCGTAATGCCAAGAAGAATGAAGCCAATGTTGTAAATAGCCGTAACGCTTTAAATGCCTGCACAAAATCAAGCCACAATACTTTTTACAAACGATTGAAAAGGATATTTTCATATTGGGAGGTACAAACAAATAGACAAAGAAAAGATGAACTTATAGACTGAGCCCGCTTGCCTACGCGTTTTAAAATAATTAAAGAAAAGCCAAGGCCTTAAAGATCTTCTGTGATCTCGGTCTAGACGCCAAGTTGTGATTATATACAAGATAAGGTGTAATTAAACCAGAAAGTCAAAATGGCATTTTGTATATGTAAATATCTTTGTAAAATATGCATGGTTAATAGAAACAAAGGCGTATAAACTTATATCGATCGATCCTCTTATCTTATATTTCACGGCGACTGCAGGTCCTTTATCATTGAGTATTACTGGAAATATCGGCGTATTTTCGTTTTGCTACGTGCGGATTTTGTATTTGAGTTTCATCACTGGAAAATATCTCACTTCAGCCAAACTGCAATGGATTTTGATAGAAAAGTGAAAATTTTAAAACCCAATGCTTCCAACACGCTTTAGTAGCTTTAACTGGCTAGCTTCATGGTAACTCAGTCGAGCGAAAGACAGAAGTTATCATGGAATGCCATCATTACTAGGTGGGTCCACGATAAAGAAAAGTGAAGGTGAGGTGAAGGAAAGAAAACAGAGAGAAAGGAGAGAAAGAATCAAACAAGAGAGTAGGAGAGCTGGAGAGAGAAAAGGAGATTTTACCAACCGTTCGATGGTCTGAGCTCGACGTCCGAAGAAAAGTCGATCCAAGCATCGAGCCTACGCGTATAAACAAAATGAGTTTCATGGTACCAAAACTTTGAGTTTCACAAGCCTCCATGAGGTATGAAATTTTCCTTACTTTTTATTATTTTTAGCCTAAAAGTTGTTTAGTCGTCGCAGGTTTTCTTCGGGTCGGATCGTTCGTGATGAACCCAAGATTGGACCGACATAAATTTTTGGATCGTTTCCGACAACAGATCAAGCCGAGGTTTGGTTTTTGATCTCTGACCGAGCGTTCAGGTTGGTTGGTGTTTTGCGTCATAGTGATTCGCCGACGAATGGAACCAATGAAGGACCGAGAGGTGCCTCATTGCATGGTCCGAGATTGAGACCATTTTGCGGTGTTATTGCCGGAAAAGTAACAATATGTCGCTGCGGTAAAAATTGTGACGCCCAATTTTCTGGGGTCCCCGCTGACAACCCGTAAACCCGTTGCACTTCGTCCCAGTCTTCAATCCCAGCCCTGTACCGACCCAGACTAACTACCCATGGACACCGAGTTTCTCGGCACCACTTCCATACGTCCCATCACCAGGACTTATTCATTCATATTTAATTCTAAAATATGAAAAGAAAATGAATAATTACAGTCCGTAAGGGTCTAATCACGACCCTCTTTGTAATGCCCCAAAAATACCCTAGTATATTTATGATTTTTTTTTTAATTATTATGTGTTTAGGGTATAAAATAAAGTAAATGGAAATTTTTTGGAATTTAAATCCTAAGAACCAGAAAAATATATACTACCCAATTTACTTGCGTAGAAGGGCAAATTTGGAATTTGTAAAATGAGGACCCAAGGCTAAAAATAGAATAAGCTTAAATGCTAATGGGAGTTAAATCTATGAATAAGACTTAAATGTCAAAAAATGAGAAATGAGACTTATTTTGAAAGCCAAAGAATAGGAAGCCAAACAAGGCCTTAACCATTAAATGAGATTAAGACCAAACGTGGTCTAAGATAAGGCACATTTGTGCATTTTCATTCTTGGAGAGCAAAGGGAGAGAAAAGAGAGCTATGGTTGAGAGAAGACTAAGGTTTCAGGGAGATCTTCATTTATGGTTTCCAAGTAATCAAAAGAAGAAGGAAGGCTTGGTGTTGAATAATCAAGGGGAGATTCAACGGTAGAAACAAAACCCTAACCCCTTTTCTCTTGTGTTTGGGTTGGGGAAAACCCCAAATGTGGATAAAGGTGTTTTGTATTGGTTGTAATTGGGTTTTGGTATTGGTTTGGATTGGTTTTGAGGAATGTTTGTAAAAGGGAAATGTTGGATTTTCAAAGGAAATGCTGTCAAAAATTTGTCAAAACCCTTGTTCTTGTTTTGGCTATAGGTTAAGTTATAAGCATCCAAATGAAGTGATTCCAATTGTTAAAGGACCATAAGAGATAGGGATATAAATGTATAGAAGGGACCAGGAGCAAATTGTAGCACTAAGGCTCCCAAATATGGGCTTAAAGGTGAGTTCGGGTAGCTCACGGGTATGCTATGTTTTGGGTGTAGTTGTGGTGTTTTGGCCATAAGTTGAGTTTCAATCATCCAATTTGAGTGATTCAAAATTATGGGTAAACTAGACTTCTAGGGAAATAATTTACTTGAAGGAAGTGTATGCAATTTGTAATCCCAAAATGCTCATAAATCTGTCAAAGTGGAGCTATGTGAAGATTCTGTTTTGCAAATTAGAATAGTCTAGATGTTAAAGTTAAAAACTGTACCAATTGGCTTATAATCTGATTTTGGGTGCTTGGGGGTTGGTTAGGCATTGGTCTAAGCTAATCAAATCAATGTTTGAATTTAATTTTGGACAACATTAGGATTGGTTTAGTGACTGCATTTTAAAGTGCTGGCTGTGCGAAAGGCATGGTTTGTGTTATGTGGTTGAGGGCCTTAGAGAAGAAATTTTAAATTGAAAATTGATAGGATGAAAACGTGATGTGTATATATGTACGCCTATGTGTGCAAGTGCAAGCGTCGCCTCAAGTAATATAATGATAAGTGAGTATCGTTCCCACGGAGAATTGGGTTATGAAATGCAGGCTACAATCCTAGCTATGCTTTATTTGGATGTTGGAAAATCTGAAAAATTCAAAAGACACTAATCTAGGCACAGAATAGTTGTATAAAGACTAAAAGCCTTAAGAGTATAGATTTCACTAAACAATGATATGTATGAACCTCCTAGCTTAATTAATCGATGGTCAATTTCATCATGAAGATGGAATTTAACTAATGTATATTCTAATCTCTCTCGAGCATTCGCACACTACCATAGAAAAGGTTATCTTGCATCTCACGCCTCAAACCATCATAACTAGGATGCATTGAACCCTATAAATCTTAATACCACACCTAATCTCACTTATATCTCTATCTCATTATAATTAGATGGTAAATCATCCATGGTCTAATTTTAACTCTCCTTCTCGGATTACGAATCAAACCACAATTCATCTCGAAATATTGGCCAAATATCCACAAGCATTAGATCTAAATGAAATACTCGACACTTAAATATGAAATAAAACATCAATCAATATAAATTAGAGAAGATTCATACAAGTATGTTTGGCTACATCTAAACCTAAGAAAACTAACTAAAACATAAATGGAAAAAATAAATACAACCATCAAAAGAAAGAAAACGAAGGAAGAAAACAAATTTGGTAGGCTCCTTTTCTCCTCCATTATCTTCTTCTTCCTCAAGTTCTCTTCCTCTTCCAAGAGCGAACCTAAATCTCTCTCAGAACAAGCCCTAGATGTTTCACCCAAAGAGGAGCTTGTTCTCCTCAAAAATGTCAAAAGCAGTTCCAAATCGTCTTCCCCCTGAGTCCCTGACGGTTTGAGCTTTAAAATCCTCATTATGCCCAAATCAAAATGGGCTAAAATCCATCAAAATCGGCCCTAACGTCGCGGCGTCAGTTTAGCAGTTGCGGCGTAGGGATGCTGGTTTCTGCAACTCTACAGCGTCGCGGTGATGGTTGCTTAGCGTCAGCGGCGTCGGGATCTTTGAGTTTGCGCGGCTCTGCGCAGCGTCGCTGACGTTGGAGCGTCGCGCTGACGTTCTAGCGTCGCTGACGTTCGCAAATCGCGGCGTTCTTTGGCTAACTACTGTTTCTTTCCGACTTGTAAGACTATTACTTTGTCATCCGAACTCCGATTTGAGTGTTCTTGGTACCGTTGGAAAGATCTTGAAGTGTAGAATCCATCCATGTATGTCTTGATGCAATAGGAGCTCATATGATGTCTGAAAACATCAAAATACAGTAGCCTCTCCTGCTGAAGGTGCTGCAATGTTCTTGGAGTTTCTTCAAGTTTGGAACTTGCATAACTTCTTTGTTCGAACTCAGTTGCATGTTCTTGGTATCCTGGAAAGCTCTTGAAATTGTGGGAATTCATACATATAAATCTTGCTTCAATTGGGCTCATATGATATCTGAAAACGTCAAGGCTGTGCTTCTACTTCTGTAGTAGTTTTTCCACCAATTTTTACTGTAATTCCATCACATGGATGACCTGATCATAAGTATGAACTTTTAGAGCATTAGGGCACTTATTTAACATAAAAACACTAGAAAAACTAACTAAAGCATAGGGATAAAATGAGTATTTAAGATACTCATCAAAAAATTTCAGAGATGTCATTGGATATATAAATGACTAAACTGGAGAGTTTCATAATTTTTGAATACCGTTTGAATAATTTTTGGGTAATAAATTCCAGAGAGTACAAAACTGGAAAATGACAATCCTTGCATGTGGTGTTAGTGGTTGTTTGAGTTTTTGATTTAATCTTCCTTTGGGGATGGTTTAGTTGATCAAAATCTTTGTTGGAAAAAGGATTATAAAGCCCGAGTAAAGAATTTAGTATTTTGGTTATGTGATAGATTAAAGTTTGGGAAACTAACAACCATACAGGGCTTGTATCTTGCCCTTATTTGCTAATGAAATTAAGAATACGATATTGAGCTCCAAAAATCAACCCTAACCAAAATCACTAGCATGCACGAATAATATTGTTATTTAATTGTATTGGAATAGGGGCTGACGAAGAAAGAAAACCAGGCCAGTCAAGATTATGAATTGAAATCAAAGTGCAAAGCTTTTTGGTTTGTTCTACACCTTTCTCTCATTATTTCGAATCTCTATCTCCAAAATGTTTAAATTGCATGTTGAATTGTTTTAAATTGATTTTATGCAAATAAATTGTGAAATGAATTGCAAATTGATTTAAGTTAAGAAATTGATTGATTGCGAAATGAATGACATGAAAATTGCATGAGTATTGAAATGATTTGTTTGTATAAAAATACATACTATACTGTATTTTCCTAAAAATCATTTGAATGCCCTTAATAGAATATTAACTGTTAAATTCAAGTTAAGGATAGATTGATATACCAATAAGAGTAGAACAAACGTATTATTATGGCATACCGATCCGTAGCCCGACAGGACAGTATAGATAGTGTACACCAACCGAGTACATATATATATATATATATATATATATATATATATACACATACATACATACAGGCACGGCAGCTGGGGAGGCAGGTCATAGGTGATTAGATATCTTGTGCACGAAATCATAGGTTAAATTTGATAAAATTTAAAATGCAAAATGATAATGAGATTGAAAATTGCACGATTTGTGATTTGAATGATTTAGTACATATGAAAATGCATAGCTTGAGATGACCAATGGATTGTAATTGATTTATTGAAAATATATATATATATATAGATACGTATTGTACTGCATTGGTCATTGACAATTGTACAAAAACATTGTTTTATAAATATTGCATGTTTCGATTTAAAATGAAATGAAGAGAGAATTTCCATAGAACCACTAAGCATGAAAATGCTTAGCGTATTATTTTTACCAATGCGCAGGTATCGAGTGATTAACAGTTGGACCCAAGATCAAGGAATGCGAGTCATCAAGAAAGGCTGCCCGGTAAAGTATATACTCCATCATATGCATCCATCCTATTTTTGAACAATTGATGTTTAGTGATCAAAAGAGTTAAACTCTGAAATGATTTTGCATATTACTTTGAATGGACATGGAATGCCTTCATTGTAAATATATTTTGGTTAAATGTAAATTGTATGGGCTAAAGAAATGATTAACCTTCAATAATTTTTTGAAAAAAAAAAATAAATGGGGCTTTTAAATGTCTAAATGAAATATGTTTGATAAATGAATTAAGGCTACTTTACTCAAATTCGATTCGAACCCACTAATCGGTCGAATTTGGAAGAAGTGCTTACACTCTTACCATAATTATGCAGACTCTTTATACAATAGTCTAAAGGAATTTATAAAAATCCTTATATACAAAACACTTTTTACAAAAAATGTTACTTCAGGCCACATGGCCTCATACATAATCCTTAGCTCGTAGGAGGCCGTCGTCTCCTGTACACTCGTTGTACTGAAAGGGTCGATGCACATTAAACTAATGCAAATAGAAAAATTCTCCTACAAGGGCTACTTCCCGCCTAAATGCACATGCAATTTATACATACATCAACCACATTCCATTTAGAAATGCGATCCTAGATTTCTTCGTATCATGCATGAGATGAGACTCCTCATGCCTATAACCCGAGGAAGTCACGGCCAAACTCCCTCAAACATGCAAATGCCAAGTGTGAAAACCAGTCTTTGGTGTTTCACCTAATGACTCAACCCATTGGACAACCCTTCAATGTTTATTCAAGTTTACAAAATCTCGTGTGTTTCCGTGGGTGGTGAATTTCTGGGATCTCACCGCAGGCTTCGCACGCCTTTCGACACTTTCGCGAACTTACATTGCCGGATGCATATGTCTAACCGAGAATAAAATTTGGGTCTTTCACCCTGTGAGAGGATCTACCCCATCTTGCTTCACCCAAACACACGAAATTTATTATTATTTTATGCGGCCAGGTAGTCTCGATTTTGGATGTCCCGATTTTAGAGCTCACTACATGTCACGTGCGAAGGTCACGGCTAGGTGGTTTCTTTACCTACTTTTCAGACATTTAATTATTTAAGTCTTATAAATGTATCAAGATGTCATTATGCAAAAAAATCTGAAAATAAAACTACCAGTAGTGGTGTTTATAGTCAATATACATTTAATCCCACGAGATCCATTTACATATACAAAAAGCGTACATTTACGTTTTACAAATCGGAGCGCGAGACTGCGTGATGAACCTACCTAGTGTCGCTGACTATATGCGGAAGATCGCGGAGCGTCCTCCTACGTACCTACGATTTGAAAACCCCGTCTTGAAAGCAAAACTAGTAGAAACATATGTCTTATGCATATAAACATTTATAGTAAGCAGATAACAGTAACAGATATCAGAATTTTCATGAATTCATATAACAAACTAATACACATACTTATACTTATAACAGACTTATGCTTATTCATATCTCCATAGGAGTTATATACTTATACTTTTAGCAGACTTATAGTTGTACAGGGGTACCCCTAGATACATCAAAAACACTTATCTGAGAGGTACCCATATAGGTACATTCGAATAGATGATCATGGACATGGACAGTTCTTCGGCTGTTATCATATAACTATTGGAATACTTAGACTAGTAATAAGAAATGAGTAGGACCGCGGCCTGATGGTACAGAAGGTACTGTACAATATAGAAGTGTCGTGCCTGGCGAGTGCGAAGCACTAATCGGAACATGCACGCGCGTGTGAGTGTCGTAGCACTAGTGGGAGTGCCGAGCACCGATCGAACATGCATACGTAACGAGTGTTGTAGCAGCATGAGTGCAGAAGCATTGATCATAAGCGTTAACTGGCATACGTAACAAAGTGTCATTAGCACTATCAAGAGTCTTAAACCTTGATCGAAGCGTGCACGCCCCGTGTCTTGAAGTGCCATGTCATTTAATATCGGTCTTAGGCATTCCTACAGTGCTGGCGGTGGGGGCTTTATCTTTATCTTAGGAGAGTTAAGTTTGCCCACATCGAACGCTACGTAGAGCCCGGAAGCGAACATTTTCCTTAGTTACATTACTATTTAATCCTCGTTATTCGCACATTAGGGTTCCCATACCCTCGGTATGTGGTCGAGCAACATGCACGAATACAAAGAATCAGGAGACTCTGGACGGTACCGGTACCAGCGGATTAGTGCGATTGCAATCATGTTCTGGAAGTTGGTACCGGTACCACTTTGGTTCTAGTGAGTGGTACCGGTACCAATTTGGATGGTACCGGTACCATTTTGCCTCTACACAAGTGGTACCGGTACCACCCCTGTTTGGTATCGATACCAGTCGCAAGAACTGACTAGAAATGGAAGGTTTCCCCATTTTTCATTCACTTTTCTTCCATAAATCTCTTCTATTCCATCCTACATCAAAAACCAACATGGAATCCCTCCAAAACAACTCCACAAACACTTATAATGGTGGTTTTTGAATTTCTTAAACCAAGCCTAGCCAAAGAATCAAGGATTCACAAAGTTCACAAATCATTACAAAACCATAGAAATAGGAAGGATTCCATATCCATTTGAACTAGGGTTTTTCAACCCAACTTCCAACAAATCTAGGGTTAGGATCAATTCCTAACTAAACCCTAGAAATGGGACAACCTATCATCCATAGAAAAGCCTAGCAATCCATACCCAAGTAGTTTCCATACAAAATCATACAAAGTTCCTTACCTTTTTCTCTTCTCCTTCTTCCTCTTCTTCTTCTTCTTCTATTCTCCTCTCTTCTTTGCTCCAAAACATGAAGCCCTAAATTTGGGAGACCAAAAATGAGATATTTTTGGTCTCATCATCCTTTTTATATTAAAATTTTCCTTTTATTGCACTAGGGTCCCTCATCTCTTTATTATTTGCAAAACAAGTTATGTTATTTCCATTTTAACCCATAGTCTTCTTATCTTATGACTTCTATGTTCCATTTTTGAAAAATTATAAATTTTTCCTTGTGCCTTGTACAAATTTCGGGTTTCTCAATTTCCATGTTTCGCATTTAAATTACGAAAAATTCAACTTATGCCTACAAAATACCCTAAACATGCGGCTTAATTTAGGAGTATATTCGAGTCTTACATTTCTGCATTCACGAAATGGTGAATAACCAATACCATGCACACACACACGACTTGACGCGATGTTACCGTGCATATGAAATGCAATTATGTCATTTCATGTTATGTCATGTTACATACACAATAAGAGCTACATCAACATTGATAAATTCCGAATAATTATATTTTCTACATATAATTTCCATTCATCACAATTTCCATGTTAATACATCAAGCAAGTATATATTAACATGATTTTTTACACACAACAGCATGTTATTATTTTTTTTTCCAGCAATAACACACAAAGTGGCCCAAATCTCAGACCCACATAAATAGGGCACCTCTCAGTCCCTTCACGGCCATGAACCATTTTTGGTTCCATTCGCCAAACAAAATCTTTGCGATGTCGAAAAACTCAACAAAGCCGAAGACATCAATCACCAAGTTAAAGCCAAGCCTTAATCCCGGTCGGAATTTGCTGGAAGCTAGTCCCAAAAATTTCCAATATTCAGTTCTAAAATCTTGGGACTAAATCACGCGGCCAGTTACGGCCCAAAGAACGCTTATGCCATTAAATGGCCTTTAGGCTAGAAAATAATCCAAGTAGGAAAATTCCCTACCTCACGGAGTTTGACAAAACTCCAAGATTTTGGTACCCATGCGTAGCCCACATTGCGTGGATCGACTTTTCTTCTCGGACTGTCAGAATGCCGAGAAAATCTCCCTCCTTTGTTTCTCCCTCCTTTCTCTTTCTCTCTCTCTATCTGATTTCTTCTCTATTCTCCCTCTGTTTGCTTCCCTTCCTTTCCTTCTTTCTTTTTTTTTTTCCTTTTTCTTCCTTCTCTTCCTTATCCACCGAATTCCACTCCCTTTGTTTGCTCCAACTCATTTTCTTATTTATTCTTTTTCTATTTCTTGTTTCTCTTTACTGTTCTCTTTTGGATTCTGGCTCCATTAGTATGGTGTAAAAGTGGGAAACTTCCTCCACTTCCTCCTTTGCCATGTCATTCTCATTTTCTTAATTTTTCATTTCCTTTGTTTTATCATGTGACATGGCTCAATGTGAGCCACAATTTATCCCAATTTGTTTCAACACATATTTATCATTCATGTATCCAGCACTGAATTATTGTCTCAGCGCTCATCTCGAAAAACATGAAATTTTAGTTTGTCACGAGTCATTTGGGTAACTAGATTTCGTGAGACGAATTCAACGGCAAAGTCCGTTTCGTCATCTGAGATCTAGAAAATTTTTAGTTTCCAATCAAAATTGTTGTTTTACCCTTTTTAAGAAAAATTGAATTTTTCCCGGGTTTTACAAAAATCATGTTAATATGTACTTGCTTGATGTATTAACATGGAAATTATGATGAATGAGAATTATATGTAGGAAATATAATTATCCGAAATTTATAAATGTTGCATGTAGCTCTTATTGTGCATGTAATGACATATGGAAATGGCAGCAATTGCATTTCATATGCAGTCACATCGCTTTGCTTGAGTTGGGTGTGGGTGCATGGTGCTGATTCACCATTCTTGGTGAATGTAGATGAAACTTCGGAAATGGGACAACGTCAAATCGAGACTCTGCGGTTGTATAAAACAATAATAAATATAAATCACGTGTGTTTGGAGCATAGCAAGATATAAATTGTCCCAAGGTGAAGACCAAATTTATATGCGGTTAGGCATGATCACGGCGGTGAGAAGCCTATAAAAATGTCGGAAGGCGGACTATTTGATCTTGCGGTGTGACCGAAAGACATTAGCCCATAAATAACACATGGGATTTGATAAAAAAATTCAAGTGAATATTAGAGGGTTGTTCAATAGTTTAAGTCATTAGGTGAAACACCAATGACTGGTTTTCATATTTGGTGTTACAAGTGTGAGGGAGTCGGTCAAGACTCGGGTTGTGGGCATGAGGTGTCTCATCTCATGCATGACACAAAATATTCCATATAGGATTGCATTGTTTATATGGAATATGATTGGATGTTTTATGTACGTCATTGCATGTGCATTTTAGGTGGGGAGTAGCCCTTGTAGGAGAATTTTCTACTAGGCATTACTCACCCTGTCGTGGGAAAATATTTTCAGGTACTAGAGTACCTTTGGGGAGAGATGCGGTCAAGAACTCAATTATGAAAAAGTGAAATTGGGCCTATTTATGTGTTTGTAATGATACGGATTGAATATCCGGTTAAGTTATGTAAATAATAAGTTTTGTAATAAAACTTAGTTTCGGACTGGTACAGTGTAGTGTTAATAATTTCTCGGAATTTCTACTGTTAGTACGGGTTGTATAGAGGTTGTGACATTGGAGGAAATGCATGGAAGAAAATTGGTTGTGCTAAGAAAAAAAAATCTAAATTTTGACCCCCGGGAATTGGGGCGTCACAAGTTATCTCTTATCTATTGGGTGGATTCCCTTGGGGCAAGTTCATGGCTTCTTATACCTAGGTGGATTCCTTGGGTGACGAAGTATATATCTTGTTCTCTCATCTCTTATATGGATTCCCTTGAGTGGCAAGTTCATGGCTTCTTATCTCTTGGTGGATTCCTTGAGTGGTGATAAAAATTGCCTTATCCTTCTATAACCTCTACTCATCTCATCATCTTCTCTTTTTAACTTTCCAAATCTAATTCTCCAACCACAACCAAAAACTTTCAAAATCTAGTTCCATACTTCTAAAACCTTTCCATATACTTTGTTTCACCTTATAAACCATACAAACCATCATCTCTAACCTTAAAGAAACCCCAAATTTGAGCATAGCCCTAGCCTACATTAGAAAAACATGAAAACAGCAAACTAGCTCAAAACAAGGTTGTTTTGCATCAAACTAAACCTGAACCTTTCCAAACCTAAAATCATTCATTGAAAACCTTAATTCCATCATAAATAAACCTCAAAATAACATATAACTGATTAAACTATCCCTTACCATTTAAAAGTTACAAATCCTATATATAAACTACCACAAACCCATCTCTAACTTACCAAAACCGTTAGATCATCTATTATGGTCCCGTCCTTGCATCAATAAGAGGATCTTATTCTATGTTTCATGGTGAGAAAATTAGGTTAAAGAAGGTGTTGGAGAAGGGGGAGTCTTGTCTCATATAAGTCTAAATGTAAATTTGATTAAAAATAGTGAAATCATTTACATCTAGGCATAATACTAAGTCTTAACACTTTGAATCCAGTAATATTTATTATTATTACGTGGCTCCATACATCTATTTTTTTTGACACTATTACTCTTAAACTGCTCGTATTTGACATATGGTCCATAACTTGGTCCAACATCTCTTGTAGAATGCCTTCGTGACTCATGATTATTTGATTGGTATCGAGGAGCGAGTCAACTTCCAAGATACTGAGTGAGATCCATGAGATTTTTATATGTTTGTTTTTTGTGAAGCCGAGATAAGTTATTAGAAGGAAAATGATCCACAAGACCAAAGAGGAGATTGATGCTCAAATTATGGGGAGTCAATGTTCACTCCAACAACACTAAACATGGTCCCTTCAATATTCCAACAAATGTTCCAGAGGATGTTGTTCTAACATCGTATGTTTGGGACGACGTGGTGAGTGATCAAGAGATGTTCGAACAAAAGTTAATTTCTTGTACCAACTTGCAGAACACATTCTGTAACAAACAAATTCCTTTCACTAAGGAAGAAGAAACCGATGGCCACTATAATGATGCTCATGCTGCCCACTTGGATACCTAGCCCAACCTCCTAGTGTGGCCTAACCCCTTGCCCAACTTCATGAAACCCTTGCCCAACCCCTTGCCAAACCACCTAGTATATGGTGTGATGATTGATTTCTTGTCTTAAATATGCGTGTCTTTGATGGCCTGTAAAGGCTTAGGACAAATAATGAGATTTGTAGTTGATGGATCCCACCTTCATGCTCTTGTCCATCCAGACTACGAGACTTCATGCTCTTTCTAAATGTCAAACTTAGCTTCTTGAAACATAATTTCACTTGCTTGCAAAAAACCAAAGTTTGAACTCTTAACCTCAACTTAGAATGAAGTACCTAAACCATTGGGCTTGAAGTTCCCCTTGTCTTTAAAATTGATCTTTCCGTTTCCTTTATTCCACTTTAGCGTAATTCCATCCCGTTACTTCTGGATACCAAATTTGGTATCTATAGAAGTACGTGATTTTGGATATATCTTACTTTCGGGTATGTATGATAAGACTGACAGCTAGACGTACCCCACTCTTTGAATCGGTTTTTTTTGGTGTTTTTTACCTAACACTAGGGTCCTAAAGTTGTAGGTCAAAATGACCTCTTTTTAAAAAATAAATAAATAAAATATTGCTTCTAGCCCTCTTCCTAAACTTCTATTTATTTTAGTCTCATCCATGCCACCTAGGAATGTCACATAAGAAAATGGTCAAAATGTGATATAAAAATTCGATGTTTAGAAGCAGTAGATATTAATTATAGGCTTTTTAGTATAAATATGGAAATTATAATTAGCAATTTATGACTTTAGCACAAATATAAATCGTAAAATTGACAACTACGACTTTATTTTTGTATCAAAGTTGTAACTACACCTAGTTATAGTTTAATACAAATCTGAAATCGGGTGTAACCTACGACTTTGCTCTGAAATATAATAGCATTAGTTGTATTTACGAGTTTAATATAAAATAAAGCAGAGTAGTTGACGACTATGGTTTTAAAAATAATTTTTTTATAATACATTCTAACCCTCTCCTTGTGGCATGGAGGGGGCTTATAATGAACATAAGTTTGGAGAGTAAAGAAGCAATAATTTTTAAAGGGAAAAGTAGGTTTTCCTATATATATATACAAAAATATTTGTATATAAGTGAGAAACAAAACAAAATAAGGGAATCAATACAAGCTATTAAAAAATAATTATGATTTGATTTAAAAATCAAAGATGTCAACAAAAATCCTCAAATTACCTTCTGTTATAATAATAGTAGCTATTATCATAACATAAAGACAATTTGGAGATTATTTCTTTTGTCATCTTTAAATTTTAAACCAAACCATTATTATTTTTAAAAAGCACATATTAACTCTATTTGCTTTCTTCTACCACTTATGCATAAATATCATATTTTGTATTGATTTAGGGAACTTTTCCTTTTTTAAAAGAATGAGCTCATTTTAACCCAAAACTCCCTAAAGAATGTATCTATTAATGGGTACTTTCCGATGTGTCATCACTTTCATCGGGGTTTTTAGACATCTAGTTTAAAAAAATTAAAAAATCCTTAAAATACAATAGGTTTAAAAATATTTCTAAATCTAATATAGTTTGTGCCACCTAGAAAGTGTCTTGTAAAGAGACACTTTTAAAAAATGTCTCTTCAAAAGACACTTTCTAAAATTTTGAAATTTCTAATTTACATTGAAAGTGTCTTTGAAGAAAACATTTCTGATATATTCGTTAGAAGATGTCTTTTGAATGAAACAGCTCATTATTATGAAAATTTTAATTTACAGAAATTAATAACTGAAATAGGCAACTCTTGTTAATTGGCCGAAGTGTCTTTTTGAAGAGGCAAGCTCGTAATTTTGAAAATTTTCAATTTACCTTTAAATTATCTTTTAAAACGCATTCTTATTTCTTTGAAAGTGACTTTTGAAGAAACACTGTACCCGCTAATTTTGAAAATTTTCGATTCGTAGAAAGTGTCTTTTGAAGAAGACCTTGTAATTTTGTAAATTTTAATTTATATTGAAAGTGTCTTTTGAAGACTGCGCTACATATTTTGTTGAAAGTGTCTTTTGAATGAAATGGCTTTCATGAATCTGAAAATTTTGTTCGCTAAAAGTGTCTTTCAGAGAGCTCACATTTTCACAGCTATTTTGTTGAAAGTATATTTTGAAGAAACCTTCCTTATTTTGAAAATTTTAAATTTACAACAGAAATATCTTTTAAAGAATAAGCCCGTAATTTTAAAAGATTTTTAACTTCAGCGTGGCTTGATGATGTGGAAAAGCATTATATGAATTATTTTCAAACTACATTTTTTTTAAGATTTATTTTTAATTTTTTTATTATTTTTGGGAAATTCCCCACTTTCATCCACTCTCTTAGATATTTGAGAATTTCCGAAAAATAATAAAAAAATTAAAAATAAATCTTAAAAAAATGTAGTTTGAAAAATAATTCTACATATAATGTAGTTTTCTCCACATCATCAAGCCACGTCATATTGAAGCTTGAAAATTTTCAAAATTATGAAAGTGTCTCTTCAAAAGACACTTTCAATGTAAATTAAAAATTTTCAAAAATATGAAGGTGTCTCTTGAGACACTTTCCAACGAAATAGTGTAAAGTGTACCGAAAATGAAACTTTCGATTATAAATTGAAAATTTTGAAATTATGAAAGACCATTCCAAAAGACACTTTCAACAAAATAGGGTAGAGGCGTCTCTTCAAAAGACACTTTCAATATAAATTAAAATTTTCCAAAATTATGAAGGTGTCTCTTCAAAAGACACTTTCAAATAAATAGTGCAAAGATGTCTCTTTAAAAGACACTTTTAGTGTAAATTGAAAATTTTCAAAATTATGAAGGTGTCTCCTCAAAAGACACTTTCAAAGAAATAGTGCTGATTGAGTTTAAAATAATAGGCGCGTGTATCAGGAACCGCAAATCCCAGATGTCGGACTTAAGAGGGAGATTAAGAGCGGGCCGGGTACGTGGCTCGGCGTGTGATATCCGGCATGGGCGGCTTGAGGCGATGCGCGGAGAGGGTGGCAATGTAGTCAACTCGAGGGCCCATGTTAAAGGAAAGTACCCAATTTCCCTACTTAAATCTCCACCAATTAGGGAAGTAAGATATTTTCTACTTATTGCTCATTAATTATCCCTTATTCATCGGTTAACGATAAGGAAAGAAAATCTCTCACCCAATGGAAGAAATATTCGTATCATCATCCAACTAGGAAAGTTATCATGATCATCCATTATAAATACCAGGCCACCCGTCGGGTGAAAGGTAGAGCCTGAAATTCATTCTAGCGATTGATCTTCTCTTTCCACTTTGGAAAGAAGCGACTTAGGCATCGGATGGGCAACGAGGCGATCTCGCCAATCCTTTGTTTTCTTATTTTTTGCAGAGGCCCGACATCCGAGTCGGTAATTTACGACCCGGCAATTCCGCCGACTCAGCCCGGTTTAGGTTGAGTAAGCATCATCGGTTGGCGGAAATGCATTGGGAAAACTGACTCCTTTACAAATAAAATTGACCTCTCAATGACTGATGGTATCAACCCGGAACATAAGCAGGAGCCACGCCAATCCCCCAAGGATGCAAGACCAACAAGGCGACATAGATAGCCGACCTTGTGGCAACCCCAGAGCTTGGCCCCACCCGGTTGGCGGATCCGAACTGAAACCCTGGGGACGCCCGGCCGAAGCCATTAACCAAATCTGTTTATCAAATACATTTCATTCTCAAATATTTGCGGAAGCAATTTCAATTTAGGGCAAGCCCATAAACATTTACATTTAAATAAATGCATTTACAATGAAGGCATTATATGCCTTTTCGAAATGATTTACAAAATAGATATTCGGAGTTCAAAATGTTTTTGCAAAATATCAAAGTTCAAAAAGAAACATGACATGAATGCAGTTGGAGCATACTCCACAATTCCTTCTTTATGACTCGACGCTCCTCGATCTTGGATCCGCTTTCGATCACTATCTATCACTCGATACCTGCGCATTGATAAAACAATACGCTAAACATTTTATTGCTTTGTGGTTCTATACATATCCATTCTTCAATTTCAGTTTAATTCAAATCATGCAATTTAACAATTCAAAACTTTCAAATCTTTTTGGATGATCAATGTCAATACAATACATATATTTGTTTTATATACAATCATTTATAGTTCATTGATCATCCCAAATATACACTTTCATATACAATAAATCATGCATTAATCAAATCATGCATTTCACAATGCTTTTTTCATTTCAATTGGCAAACATGCTTTTCGATTCCAATATTTCACAATCTCAAATCAATTCAATTATGCTCACAAATTCAATTCACTTCTACAATTCAATTCCCGGTTCTGCCTTGCAATTTAACCTATGTTTTGTTATATAAGATATCTTAATCAGGACGGTCAGGCTGCGAGGCGGTATAAAAACGATTTTATAACACATTGCACGGTCTGCTGGGCTCTTTGTAGTTATTAAAAAATCAATTAGTAGACACTATCAATACGGTCCGTTAGGTGTGATCGGAGTGACTTTTTATCCGATACAATGCGTTCGCGATCTTGCTATTTTGACCCACTGATGGTACCAATCTATCCTTAATGTGAAATAAACGGTTAACATTCTATTAAGTGCGTTCAAATCCTTTATAGCAAAATATAGTACAATACGTACATTTGTATAAACAGTTCATTTTCAATAATCATGCAATTGTA
Organism: Tetrastigma voinierianum; assembly: GCA_016808115.1. NCBI lineage: Eukaryota > Viridiplantae > Streptophyta > Magnoliopsida > Vitales > Vitaceae > Tetrastigma > Tetrastigma voinierianum. The sequence continues at coordinate 28,595 of JAEQBH010003143.1, read as the reverse complement.
ATATGCGAACATTTCACAATCACTTTTCTCAAATCAATTAAATCAATTCAATAAGCTTTTCTTATGCATTTAGAACAAATAGTTCAAATCTTGAAACGAGAATAGGAGAAGATAGAACAAACCAAAATTATTAAGCTTTGATTAGATCTTGAATCTCGACTTCAATGCAGACTTTCCTCCTTGTCAGCCTATTGATACAATGACAATCACGTATTAGTAGGTTATTCTAGGAGTTTTTGGTCAGGGTTTATGTCTACCCGATACCCCTTCACTTGCAAAATTTTCTGGGGCCATATGAGCCATAATTTGCTCATGCTTCCTTCAAGAACATTTTAGCTCTATGAATATATTTTTAGTAAGAATTGGAATCATCTCATTTGGATAACCCAAACTCAAGTTACAGCATTTTAATACCAAACCGGTCAGTATGCCCAGCTCACCCAGTTACCTATTGTTATTCCCAATTTCAGGGGTCTTAACTCCATAATTTGGTAATGGTTCCTTCTACTCATTTGAAAGCTATGGTTCTACAGTTTCTTCTCAACTAGGAATCATCAATTTGGATCACCCAAAACTCAAGTTATTGCATTTTTACATCAAACTACCAGTACCAAATCAGAATCGGTTGTTCTTACACATAGCTCCACTTTCCCAGCCAGATTTAGGCACTTTTGAGGTAACATTTTGCATACACTTACTTCACGTAAATTATTTCCCTAGAAGTCTATTTTACCCAGAATTTTGAATCACTCAATTTGGATGAGTGAAACTCCCAGCTTATAATATATATAACAATACCCAAAACAAAACTATCTTATCTGTTTGTAGCCATATCTCTTATGGTTCTTTACCAATTGGAATCACTTCATTTGGATGATTATAATAATCTATAGCCAAAACAAGAACATGGTTTACCAAAATTTGACAGCATTTCTTTGAAGACTCAACATTTTCCTTTTACAAACACTACACAAAACCAATCCAAACCCGATCAACCAACAATACAAAACAACCTCAACACAATCCCAAAATTCATTTACAACCAAAACAAAACTCTTTTTATCCACATTTTGAGGTTTCCTTTCAAACACAAGAACAAAGGGGTTTTGGGTTTATTCTTACCTTAGCCTCTTCAAATCTTCACTTCTTAGTTGCTTGATCTCTTGAGACAAGAAATGGGAAGCAAACCCAACAAACCTTGATCTCGCACGCTAACTCTTCTCCATTTTCTCCTCTCTTTCTCCCAAAGCGGGATTGCTGAATGAGCTCCCCACTGAGCCACCTTTTGGTCTTTAAATCACTTATTTAAGTGTAAGGCCATGTTTGGCCTTCCACACTTAGTCTCACTTCTCATTTTTTCTCCTTTTGGTTTTAAATCACTTATTTTTCATAATGCCTTGTTTGGCCACAAAAAAAAATGCATTATTTTTTACTTAAGTTTCTCCCTATTTGCTTTATAGCCCATATTATTTGCACTTCAACTCTCATATTTACACTTAGACATATAAACTTATTTACAATTGACCCTTAGGTCCTCATTTTACAAATTTCAAATTTTCCCTTTACACTTGGGTAAATTTCCAGGTCCAATCAATTCTCATTTAGCATATAATATTTGCATTTGGCTCTTAGACATATAATCATTTATTCAATATTCATTTAACAATTCCCATAAAATACCAAAGTTGGCTCAATTTATACTTGGAATATATATATAATAATTATAAAAAAAAAAATCTAGGGTATTTTTAGGGCATTATAGACCTCCCGGAGGCACTCTATAAATCATACACGTCAATACCAACGAGATGGAGACACTTCGTCTCACCAACCAACGTTTGCTGAGAGAGTTAGAGCAACTCACCAGACAAATGCAACACCCCCAGGAGGTACGACAGGCCCGAGAAGGTCGTAGCACCATTCCCCAGGAAGAACAGCAACACCTCGACCCTCCTCGAGAAACTGATGGAGCAGGAGAAACCAGCCGAGCTAGGGAGCGTGATCCCCACATTCCCCCTGGAGGAGAGGATCGTAATGAAGGAATGCCTGATGGGAATGACAAAGACAATGAGCCAACCCCTTATTGGTAGGGCATGGGGGCGCAATCATGGGAGTAGAGGTTCAAGGACATCGGTAGGCTCGGCCATATGAAGGGAGGCGGTAAAAAAGGCGAGCTCGATCTACATGGGCGCTGTAGTGCAACAAACTGAATCCCCGTTCACGGCCGGGGTGTTGCACTTACCTCTTCGACAAAGTTGAATCTTTGTAGATCGAAGCGTTCGGCCAGGCGAAAAGACCCCATAGATCACCTCAACACATATAAGAACCAGATGGAGCTACACGGATATCAGGACCCTATACGATGTATAACCTTCGCTATCACGCTAAAGGGCCCAGCATTGGCCTGGTTTAACAGACTTCTGTCATCTTAAATCTCATCATTCACAGAGCTCTCCATCACATTATTCTCCCACTTCATCGGAGCTAGGACGTACAGGAAGCCAAGTTATCACCTTCTGACCATAAAGCGAAGCTCGCGGAAGCGCAGTGTATGGTTCAGAGATTGACACGGAGTCATTAAAGTAGATATTCAGACGAGAAGTTCGCCATCCTTCGGCTTTCGCCATTAGGGCTAGGGGTGTAGTCGAAAGACACGATGTTCTATATCTCAGAACCCTCGAGCGAGCATGGCTGAAGTGCTGCTAAACGATATATCACGGCGAAGAGCCTTTAATCCCGAGCAAAGGAGCTCTTACCTCGGAGAGAAGATCGGGCGACAAAGCGGGGTGAAGCCCGGGAGCGAGACAAGGACATATCCCAGGAGGGACAAAGCAGAGAACGATCCCACAGGCGAGGCGTTAGGGCCGCACAGGACCTACCGGTAAAGGCTGCGTATTGAGTATTCACCTCGCAATTCACCCCTTTGGCGGCCTCGATTAATGCGAATCTCTGGCGAAAGTCTGACATGAAAAATTTATGAGATGGCCATCTCGGATGAGAGTCAGACAACAAAGAGACAATACCAAATCTGTGAGTTCCTGAGGATCACTGGACTGCCGGGTATATGGTACATCCAGGCGAGGAAAGAAATTGAATACACGATATGGCGTGGGCATCTTCAGATTACGTGGCGAAGGTCGGGACCAGAGTGTAGCCACACACACCTCGTCGGCCCGACCCGGCTCGGCCTGGCGCCCTTGGGAGAGATCCATGTGATCTCTGGAGGATTTGCAGGGGCCGGGGAATCCAGCTCAGCCAGGAAGGCCCATATGCACAGCATCAGATCAGGGGAGACATTAGAAATACAAAATTCATTATCCAAACTCCCTCATTTGGACACTACCGCCGCCTGTTTGGGTCCGGAGCATGGAAGGCTACGGCATCTATGAAGATTCACTAGTGATAAGGGCCGTCGTAGCCAATAAAACAATCCATAGGGTCCTTGTCGACAATGGAAGCTTGACCGGCATCATCTTCGCATTAGCTTTCGACAAAATGGGCATTGGAAGGGAGAAGCTAGAATCGGTCAACGCCTACCTACGTGGATTCTCTGGAGAAAGAGTGCTACCTCTAGGGTCGATACAACTAGTGCTCACTTTGGAGACCCCCATTCATTACAACTATGATGAATTTCTCATACTAGATGCTGTGAAACACAACATGTTACTGGCATTCTCTCATCCACCATATATGGCCCTTTCGAACAAATTTTTTTAATAAATATATAGATTAATAATAATATATATAATAATTTATTTTTTAATATATATATATATATATATATATATATATATATATATATATATATATATATATATATATATATCATAAAAGGCAGAGAAAAAAGGAATAGTGATTTGTGACAAAAAACTAAAAAAGAAAGCTATAGGAGGCAGTGCGGGAGTGAAATTCGAGGAGCTGCGAAAGTGCAACTTTGCGAAAATTATGGGTTACGAGGAATTTTAAGTGGCTGGACCTCCTGTTTGCAAAAATTTGATCCAAACTGTAAAAATAAACACATAAAAAATTAAGAAAAATTGCATAAATTTGAAAATTAAGCTAGAAACAAAGATTAACTAAAAATTAGAGAAAATATAAAAAGAAAAATTAAAGAAATCAAAATAAAATAAAATAAAATAAAATAAGATAAAACCAAAAAAATCAAAACAAAAGTAGGGAAACATTATACGAACCCATTCTCAAGCCTTTGGAGAACAGCATAACTTGTGGAACTAGTGGAATTCTTGCGGGGTCAGTGCTCCATTTACGAACCAACACTAGAACCATACATTTGTGTCATGCGTGTAGGCAGTGGCAATGTCTTTGATGTAGTGGCAAAGGCTTGAACAGAGGCCACTAACTTCTTTAAGTTTTGCACAAGCAGTAATTGATTGGCCTTAGCTTTGGCAACAGGAGTTTTGGGTGTGGATTGTGCTGTAGGTGAAGGCAAGATATACACTGGTAGTGGGATGTTTTTGGGTTAGGCAGTGGCACTAGGATCCAAATTTATGGGGATTAGTTGAAGGATAAGCTTTTGGGGCTCTTCCCCTGCTTCCTTTCCTCTGCCTTCCCTTCTTGTTGGGATCTCAGAGCCCCTACTGGTTCTGCATCAATTCCTCCTGAAACTCTGCGGTTAGTCACTCACCAAGCCGTGTCAATCGAGGCCTCTCCCTCACGGATTTTCTTCTCTTGATGATCATCTTGATTAAACCGACAGCCATTGATTTATGCAGGTTGTCAAATTTTTGATCAATTCCACTTTGCAGGTTGTCAAATTTCTGATCAATTTCACTTTGAAGCCCATCTAATTTTTGGTTCAGAGAGTTCTCCATAATATGAATTATTTGCCTTAATTGGGCATTGAATGTCTTCTGCTCTTCCACAACGTCACCCACCAGCTTGGTAAGGTTCAGTTTTGCTTGTTCCAGCGGAGAGTTATTTGTGGTGGTTAAAGGGTGAGATGAAGATATCTTTGTGGGTGTGGAGAGGTGCATGCTTGTGAGTCTTGGTTCCCACGCCATTGGATTTATTGTGGTTCCCCCCAACTAGGGTTATGGTAGTGCCTAATGGTGCGTTAGTTGAGGAAATAACGTAAGAAGGTGCACTCATCCATGGAGGGTTTCTATAGTCCCTCATGGACCTAGATGGGTTTGGATTTCTCTCCAAGGGTTGTTGACTCTGCTGTCCTTCCTCTAGGTGTTCCATTAGGTTCAAACTAATATTCAATTCAGCATTGGACTCTTGTAGAACATTGATTTTGATCAACTTTGCCTTGAAATCCTTACCTTTGGAACATGTTCTCTATGACAAGAGCAGACAGGCTTAGAAGCAAGGAAAAAAGAAAAGGGAAAACAGATTACGCCCAAAACTAAAAGAAAGATAAAGAAAATTCACAGAACTTATGATGAGGATCACAGAAGTATTCGATGTATCATCATTTGCACTTGACTCATCCCGACAGCGCCATTTGATTCTTACATAAACGTGTAGCTAGGTAGCTTTCGAACCAACAAAATTTATAAATCTAAACCTTCTACTGTTATAGCCTAGCTACTGCAGTATAGTGGCTCTAGGGTCGAACTCAGGGATGAGTTTTCTTTGCACAAATGATTTACAGTGAGTTTAAAAAGGTGAATTTCAATTTGGATTTTGAGGTTTGGTAAAAACAGTGAGATTTGGTAGGTTGCAAACTGAAATTTAAATAAAATAAAATGTAAAAGAACTATCCTTGAAGTGTCGAATTTGTAGCTGGTTGGTTCTAAAGGTCACTGAGGGGTTCTCGGGTCCATTTCCTCGCGTTGGGGAGGATGACCTATAGTCATTTCCCGAACCGAATCTTCATTTAGCTTTAAAAACTAAACTCTATAATTTTCCCTTTTGAAAAACAGCATTTACTGAGCATAAATGCTCCCCGGCAGTGAATACATATCTCATAAATCTAACCTATACTGACAAATAGAGGGCAACTAATGAATGTCTGTGGATCTAGCAATAAGCATCCACTAAACCCTAAAAGATTGCCAAACAGTCCATCAGGCATTAAGAATTTAAACCGTTGAGAGAAATAGAACATAAATACCCATAAATGCATCGTTAAGCAGAGAACCACCGTAGTTACCTCCAAACCACTAGCCGGCGACCCTCCTCTTCAAGGATGAAGGAATCTAGCCAACCATCCTATGAGTTGTCATCCTCGGAGGTGTTTAGCGAGTCGAGAAAAGTGGAAGAAAGGGAGAGAAAAATAGAGGCGAGAAGAAAAGAGTGGGGCTAAAGCTTCCCGTAAGAGCTACATTAATTAAAGAGATGATGTTACAGTGCTTGGCTTGGGGGCTTTTATAGCCAAACCCCCTTTACAAATTACCAAAATCAACACAAGCAGTTAACTATTATAAGGACAAAATGGGAAGAAATCAAAAGAGGAACAAAAATCAACAAGTCAAACGGGCAGCAGGAAGCAACAGTCAAAAGGGTGAACAGTGGCAACAGGAAGCAATTTCGCAACCTGCGAAAATAATTTTACAGGTTGCGAAAATTTCGCAGCCCTATCAAATTTCCTATAGGCTCCAATTTCCATGCATTTTCTGCTCTTCTTTCCTTCTGGTTTCTGATCTGCAATGCTGAGTTCGACTCGAATTTTTTGTGCTTGGATTGACTCAACAATTTTGGCATAAATAGCTTGCAAAAACTACAAAATTAGCCATAAAATCACGTCAGGTATGTGGCCAAGGACCTTAATGTGCCAATTGGGTTAATTACGCTGATTAGTACACAAAAAGTGCTCAAAACCTATAATAAACAAGGCTCAAAATAGCACTTTTTGAGCACTAATCACCCTCTCTCAATACCATAAGGGCCATCCCCTTCGCCTATCACATGGTTATCAAATTCCTAACTGCAAATGGAGTAGGAATGGTTTAAGGAAACAGTGCGTAGCCGAGTGTTTTCGGCATCAATGATAAATAACGATTGACAACATCTGCATGGGCGAGCTCGACATGCGAGATAAGTGAAAGCACTTGACTGCACCCTCAAAAAGATCTAGAGCTATCTGACTTGATGACCCGGCCCGGAAGAACACTCGTCTACATAGGATCCTAATTTGGAATAAAGAAGTTAGAAGCCCTTTCATCCTTTTAAAGCGGGAACATGGAGGTGTTAAGCACGGAAGTAGGAAGACATGGCGTAATGAGCCTATGTAATGCCTGGTGAGCGTCGGTTCAAGTCGCCCGAAGCCGATTGACAAAAGGAGTTTCACGAGCGAGCGGTGTGAAGAGGTCGGCCAAGCTCCTCAAGCGGATGCAATCGGGGAGGTAGAATATCCTAGAGTGGTTGGCCAAGCGTTGTTCTCGTCGAAAAGCAGCTGACAAATAGCGATTTTGCATGGACTCACGGATATCAACGGGGCACCTTGAATGCTTTCCTCTACCTTGGATTGACCGCATAGTGGACGCCACAGCCAGTTATGAACTCCTCAACTTCATGGATGCTTTCTGTATAACGGTCGGATGGATCCAACTGACCGAAAAGACCTCATTAGTTCTGAGGGCAAGGTACCTCGCGCTGTCGGGTATGCCCTTCGGACTTAAGAATGTAGGAGCCACTACTAAAGGTTAATTAAGCAGGTTGTTCAAATAATTCAGGACACTCTCTTAGATATATGAGTGTGTGATGAATAGTTAGTAGGAGCTCCGCATAACCCTAAGTAAATTCTAGGTCTTTGAAAGCTCTGATATGAAGTTAAACCCTGACCCAATCTTGCGTTTAGAGTCTCTTGAAAAGTTCTTGGGTTTATAGTCAACATACAGGAATAGAAGCAAACCCAAACAAGATAAAGAAATTTTGTGCTTTCGACATGCGCCGCACGTTGAACATTAAGAAATTCGATGCGACTAAGAAGAATAGGCTGCTGTGAAAAGCCGTGTCAGGCCGGTGTGAATGTCGGCGCTTTCTTTCGAGTTGAAAAGGCCTTCAATGGGATACTGCTGCAAGGAGGCGTCGCGGTGCTCAAAAACCTACACAGGCTCTCCCGGTTCCTAGTAAGCTGGGGAGAACTCCTCACTCTACTGGCGGGTTTTCGGATTTCTCAGCTAATGCGCCTTGGTCAAAGGCGGGATAAGGTGCGACAACCCGGTGTACTATTGCGGCCAGAGAGCTGCGGGAGGAACGGGGGAAGATATCCAAAGATGGAGAAGCTTTGATCCTAGTGTTGGTAACTACATCCAGAAATCTCCGACCTTACTTCCAAGCTCATACCATTGAAGTCCCAACTAAATATCCGATGAAGCAAATACTGCGTAAACCAGAAAGCTCTGGAAGATTGATAAAGTGGGCTATAGAGCTGAGTGAGTTCGACAGCAGATACAAACCAAGGACAGCAATAAAAGAGCAGATCTTGGCAAATTTCATCATGGAATTCACCCTAGCAGAGCCTACCGAAGCTACCCAGTGGCAGCCTCCCCATGCGGAGGTTGTCGTGAAGCAGTGCCTTGATGCGAGGAAGTGGTGCGGTCGATCGACCTCTCGGTGAGATAGATGTGGAATACGCCCTTAGATTCGGTTTCCAAGCCTACAATAACAAGGCCGAATATGAGGCTGTCATAGCTGGGCTTAATCTCGCCCACTCCATGGAAGTTGATCAACTGGAAGTGAGTAGTGACTCCCAATTGGTAGTAAAACAAATAGAAGACTCCTACGAAGCCAGAGGCGAGAAGATTATCTTATACCTCAAGAAGGTGCGAGAGTTGCAAAAGTTCATCGATTCGGGTGAAACATGTACGAGAGTAGAATTCTCGAGTTGATGCCTTGTGGCGCGTAGCAGAGCCTCGCGGGGAAGACTTGGGCGGTGATACGGTGAGCACCTCCCCGGAGACTGATAAACATCGACCAGGAGAAGTCTCCTGTGATGTCGGAGTGGTGGATGGACTATCTGGGATTACTTAGTGAAGGAACATTGCCAGCGGCGGAGGCATCGAGCTTAGAAGCAGGTCGATAATATTCACCATTCATCGGGGACCAGCATAGCGAGAGGCTTCTCTAGCCCATTCTTAAGTGCGTGGGAAGGAAGACGCCCAATTGTACTCGGGGGAGGTACACGGCGTGCGTGGCAACCACATCGGAGCTCGGACCTTAGCAGGAAAAACCTTGAGGCAGGGGTATTTTGGCCCACTATGCTAAAAGACACAATAGAACTGGTCAAAAAATGCAAAGCTTGTCAGGAGCATGCCAAGATCTCTCATCACCCATCTGAGCCACTGATGTCAATCACAAGCCCCTAGCCCTTCCAGCAATGGGGGCTAGACATATTGGGACCCTTATCCATTGGAAGGGGCCAATGCAAGTTTATCATTGTGGCAGTGGACTACTTTACCAAGTGGGCTGAGGCCGAACCCTTAGCAACAATCACATAATAAAAGGTACGTAACCGTGCAGTTCAATAATATGGGGTTCGGGATCGGGAGTCCTAGTGTCGGCGATGGGGAAACAGTTCGACAATCCTAAGTTCAGGGATTTCTACGCCGAACTCGGAATCAAGATCTACTACTCATCCCCAGCTCATCCACAGTCCAATGGGCAAGCGGAAGTCACTATAAGGACTCTCGAGACAAATAATAATAATTAAACATTAGAAGATTTTAAAGGGAAATACAGAATACCTCCCAGGTTATGGGCAATACGTAACTACGAAAGCAAGTCGCAACTCAAGAGACCCTATCTCGCCCCGGGCTCTTTGGCAATCAAGCAAAGAGCCCCCGTCGAGGGCGCCCGATTAAAGTCGCCAAGGATTGAATCTTCGCAAGCACCAACACAACGGAAGAGGTTCTTCGCCTAAAACCTGGATCTCCCAGCGTGCCGTGAGCGTCCCGGCCGTATTGGAGGATCATCACAAAGACAACAAGATAATATGACCAAAGGGTCAAACTCAAGAGTTACAAGCCTAGCGTAATTTGGGCTTTAAAAACTTCGCCAATAAGCGAAAGACCACACACGGGAAGCCGGGACCCACCGAAGGGCCTCTATATCGTATCCCCGCGTAGCTCACCCGGCAACCAAACTCCAAACGTAAGAAGGAAAACCCCATTCCACCATGGACCGAGCACCTCAAACGATTCTACCAATAAGACTTCTAATGTAGTCTTTAATAAAGTAATCAAAGCCGATTTCAAAATAATAATTTTATGTTCATTTTTAGGTCATATCATTATCAGGGGTTAAAAAGTAAGTCATAATGATAAAGCAAGGAGCTCGGCTTGGAAGAGCCTGGGAAAATTACGCATCTCAGAGTGCAAAAACGCATGTTTTACAAAGGATTGTTCTTTATTTCAAAGGAATTACGCTAATACGCAGAATTACACCCAAGAAAAACCATTCCCTCTACATCTCGTAAAATTACAATCGCAAAGCCTTTCTCTCGTTTTCTACATCTCGTAAAATACAATTCAAAGAAAGTTTTCTTCGCCTTCCTATATCGCAAGGTTACGCATCATCATCCAGTAGAAAGGAAACCACATGAAAAAAAAAAAAAAGAAAAAGGAAGGAAAAGGAGAAAAGAGGGGAGGAAAGGAATGGAGGAAGTGGGACTTAAAAATATCACCCCCGAAAAGCATCGTCCCTCAATACGCTCTGCCCGGGCCCATCAATGGTCGGACTAGGAACAACACAACCCCACAAGGAGGAACTAGGGAAAACACAACTCCTGGCCAAATCCAGAGCCGCCGAACTCGAACGTCGCCACTCGCGATCACCGCATAAACTCCGCGGCAAATGACGATCATTCAAGCTTCCATCATGTACGAACTCCAACCCTGTCCAAAGAGGTAGAAGGTTGGGGATAGAGAATGACACATACCTTCGAAGAAAGACCACTACGGCGAAGAAGAAACCCGGAACGCCTAGGAAGCCACGCAAATTGCTCCACCTCCATATCTGCACAAAACCGCGCGGCGCTCTCAAGGGAAGGAAGACGATGAGCCAAAGAGCCATGTATCTCGCTTTAAAGAGAGAGCCGTGGTAGCTTAGTTGGGTCAAGGAGCCTGTAGCTCGGGGCTTTTAAAGAGAGCCATGTACTCGCCTTCAAGAAGGCTGGGCTGGCAATGCAAGGAGCCATGTAGCTCAGTATCTTAGGGCCCGCGTGGTTCAGTTCTTAAGAACCTAACAGCCATGAAGGCCAAAGTGGCCCATTTTGAAGAGCTCAATGTACTCAAAAGGCGTATCGTACCAACGAGCCAAAAAGCTCAATTTTGAGCTCGCCAGCCTCGGCGCGTAGTAGCCTGGGGAGCTCCACAACTCGCCTTGAAGAGCTCAATATCCTAAAGGCATGGGTCACTTTAAAGAGTTCAAAAAAAAGCTCACTTCGAGTTCAGCCGGCGCGCAGTGCACCTCAGAGCCCTGCCAGCTCGCCTTGCAGCTTAATCGCTTCAAAAGGTAGATAGCCCAAAAGGCCAAAGTAGCTCATTTTGAAGAGCTCAACAGCCCAAAAAGGCATAATGTACTCTTCAGAGCCAAATGCTCGCTTTAGAGCCCGGCACCGTAAGGCGTAGTAGCCTAGATTCCAACACCGCCCGCAGCAGAGCTTGAATCCGCCGTGCGATAGCCCGTAAGGCCAAAGGTACCCCATTTTGAAGAGCTCAATAACGCAAAAGGCATAACAACCCAAGAGCCAAAAAGCTCAATTTTTGGAGCTCAAGCACTGTATGCGTAGTAGCCTAGAGCCCTAGCGTGCCTCAATTTGAAGAGTTTCAACAAATTAAAAGGCGTATCAGCCCCGTGGAGCCAAAAAGCTCAATTTCGAGCTCAAGACGTTGTATGCAGTAGCCCAGAGCCCTAGTAGCTAAGGCACAAGAGCTCCAACAGCCGCTGCAAAGAGCTTAACTCGCTTCATAAAGGCCAAATACCCCAGAGCCAAAAGCTCAATTTTTGGAGTGTCACATGGTGCCCAGCATGTAATTGTGATCGCTCATGAAAACAATTTTCTATATTCGATTCTTTATACATGTGTTGTATAATTTTGTAAAATATCGTAAAATCTCAAGTTTATTAATGTAAACTATAATCTTAGTACATAATAAAGAGAGATGATCAAGAGATTATAGATAATAAAACTAAATCAGTTCATAGTAAATCAAAGTGTGATCTGATTTATAATACCATTTCAAGACAATTAACGAACATTAAGAATGCGCATCTTGATCCGATTACTAATGTAGTGATATTAAAAATGGAGGTGCCTTATGTAATCTAATTACATAGACAAGACCATACGGATTAAACTCAACAATATACCGTTACACCAAAGTTTAAACCGTGTCACTAGATGATCATATGCATTGATCTTAATCCCGAGTACCATGGATCGTTTAGTTTCAATAGCCTTTTGATTCATAGTTAATGGCCTCCCGTTATGTTCCAACATGTCTGAGTTCACTCAGATAACGTGGCTCAAGAACAGCTGCATCACAGATACATCAAACCTTCTGAGAATTTAATAATGAACTTACGCCATTCAGAATCAATATCCAGAACGTCATCAACATGTTTATAATTAATCGTCATCGAAAGTAATCAATGGAACTTAAGTGGATAAAGATATCACTAGAGGGGTAAAAACGATAATTTCACTCAAGCTCTAATGATGGACCAATTTTGGAGGATTGAATTGCATGTAATTGTGACATCCCAAATCCCGGCAGTCACGTTGATAACTCATCAACCTGCGGAAACCTGTGGATATCAGGTGTCCCAATATTACACTCATTTGCCTCAGTATATTGAGACCTATTCCTGCATATTTAATTCACAAATATACAAAAATATATGATAGACTATTTAATCAACAACCATTTACGTCCTTTATACAACAAAAAGGTATACATGAACCATATTCGCTCATCCCATCCGCGGTCAGCCACCCGCACCGACCTCGCAGACTCGAAAGGGGGTCCTACGACGGTGAGCAAAGCCCAAGAGGATAATCTCCCATAGCATATCCCCACCTAAAACGCACACGCACGGCATACGAACATCAATCACACTTCATACAATTCTACGCAACATTATACGAATGTTCCACGCGCATGAGATGTGACCCTCATACTCAAAACCCGAAGTCCTTAACCCGATTGGCACACCCGAAAGTGCCAAGTGGTGGAAAACCAAATCCATCGGGTATTTAACCCAATGATTCTAAACCATCGACAATCCCTCCAATTTTAATTTATCAAATCATGATTTTCTTCTTTTCAGCCACGGATTTTCGTTTTCAATACAGAGACGCCGCACGTCTTTCCAACATTTTCAAACTTACATTAAGTCACAGAATCGCCCAACTGCGTGGAATAACATTCGGGGTCTTTCACCCTGTGGATCTAACCCTAATCCGCTTCCGCCTAAAATATGTAATTTATCATTTTGATCAATTTACACTTCCGTGAGTCTCAACTGACTGTCCCATTTTCTGAAGCCACACCCATTCACCAACACCAAGTGAATACTAATACCCCGCACTCCACACCCCACTTTTCCAAATTTTTTATGTGACCGCTTTGATATGAAAGTTCTACGATGCCAATGTGACTTTCATGTTACATGATATATGAGTGCTACATGAAACATTAATGTACCATGGATAATTATAATTTTTTTATATTATAATTAATATTCATGCAATCCAGCATGTTAATACATCAACAAGCAAATATTAACATGATATTTTCACACACAAAGATGTTATTTATTTATTTTCAACAATAACACACAAATAGCCCAAATCTTGACCCATATAAAACAGGCACCTTTGTCCCTTCATGGTTCTGCCACCGAATTATCGGGATACCAAAATACACCAAAACCCGAAGACATCGGCCTCAAAATCAAAACCAAACTCCAAACTTAGTCCGAACTCCGCCTGAAATACCCAAATTTCAAATTAGATTGCTCAACACGCTCAAAATTCAGCCGTGATTATCCAAAAAATAGTCCCAACAATCTAACCCGAATCGGCTCCAAAAAACAAATTCCAAAATTTCTGTGGCCTCCTACACTCACCAAAAATTTAGATCGAAATTTACGGCCTTTCACGGCCTCTAAGCCAATGCCAAGCCATTAAACGACCTTTAGGCTAAAAATAACACAAGTAGGAAAATTCCCTACCTCGTATAGTTTGACGAAACTCCAATATTTTGGTACCCACGCGTAGCCCTCGCTGCGTTGATCAACTTTACCTTCAGCCCCGATAAAAATCTAAGATCCGATTTCCATAGATCTGAGAATGAAACGAAGAGAAAAAAAAATAAAAACAAACATCTCTCTCTAATGCTCTCCCTCTCCCCCGACGCTCTCTCTGCTCCCTTTTGATTTTATCCTTTTTATTATTATTATTATTATTATTATTATTTTGGATATATGGTTCATATTACTTTATTCGGATCAATTTCTCCTCCGAATTTTTTTTTTTTCAATTCACTTTATTTTAAATGAATTTAGCTCAAGTCATTTCTTGACTTCAGAGATTTTCGTAAAAATCTCGCCCTCAAGCTGTCTGATTTCATTATCACCTTAAAATCGTGAAATATTTTCTCAGCTTGCCTGGGCAATCGACGAAACTTCTTTTGGTTACTAAATCTCTTATAGATGAATAGACCCACACAAGCAGCTTCATTTCTCGGGCCATCCGAAATTCAGAGAATTTTCTAAGCTTTTCCTCGAACCATTTTGGCAATTTATTTTATTATCATTTTGCCATTTTCAAAATTTCTTAATTTTTTCTGTTTTACAAGTAATGATCATATTTCCCTCAATGGATCAAGCAGGTCACTACGTAAATTATTAAGTGTAATTATAAGAGTTCAATTTTTATTTTTAAGAGAATAACATCGAACTAATAAATTATTAATTGATTAAAGAGTTTAATTAATTATCAAATTTATCGAGCTTGAACTATAAAGTCCATAGTCCCCGGACCGCCTCTGTAAAACACTGTACATGATTAAATTAACAAAGAAATCCCTTGGAGGGCATAGTTGTAAAAGAAAATGTTTCATAGCAATTATGTAATAATTATTGGATAATTAAATGTTAATTAATTAATAGTAATTACTATATGGATGAAACAGTTAATTTGAGAAATTAATAACATTAATTATTTATTGAATTAATTAAATAATAGTAATTACACCCACACGTACCCTGTAGTGAAGAGGAACGGCTTGGAAGATCGTGGAAAACATGGAAAAAGAAAAAATAAAGATCTCTGAAAGGTCAACTCTATTTGCCAAAAAATCTCCTTAATTTGATTGAGGTACCTTCTTATTGTTTGTTGATTAGTATATGTACCATAGGATCAAAAGAGTTTTTATTCCTTTTAAATTTATCGACCAAAATCTTCACGTAAACTTTGTTTCAACTTTAAAACCTTCATGAAATAAGAAATTTAAGGCAGAGCAGCCCAGAGCCCCAACAACTCGCCTGTAGAGAGCTTAATAACTCCGTCAAAAGGCAAAACAACCCAGAGCCAAAAGTTTCCTGGGCTTTTGTGAGCTCGCAGCTCAAAAAGGCACAATAACAGC
Source organism: Tetrastigma voinierianum (assembly GCA_016808115.1). NCBI lineage: Eukaryota > Viridiplantae > Streptophyta > Magnoliopsida > Vitales > Vitaceae > Tetrastigma > Tetrastigma voinierianum. The sequence continues at coordinate 13,035 of JAEQBH010003143.1, read as the reverse complement.
CCAGAGACCGCAACTAGTTTTCCAGCTTAACGCTCAAAAAAAGGCACGTACCTTGGGAGCCGATACTCGCTTTAAGGGCTTAATGTACCGCACAAATTCAGAGCCAAGGAAATTTAATTCGGGCAAAAACCCCATAGCGCACTGACGGAGCCACGCAAATTAAACCCGGTCACACCACCACTCAACTACTTACAAAGACTAATGGGGCCCAGAGGCTCAACTAAGCAGATAAACCAAAATAAAAAGAACGATAAAATTAAACAATAAATCTCTACATATCAACAAAAATTCAATGTCCGAAGCAATACCAAAAATCCCAGGCTCAAAGCCCGAAAATAGCGAGGTTAAAATGAAAAGACTAAGCGCCAGGCCGGATCCGACTACGTATGTGGGGTCAAGGCGTAGCCCTGAAGGCGGGCAGAGATCTAACTCTCCAAAGCGAACCTGAACATCGTGCAAGGGAGCACACGAGGCCCCGTAAAGTACCTCTGTTCAAGGCCGGGCCTCAAAACAGACTCTTCCCGCTCCCTCACGAAAAGCCAGAAATTGAACTCTAAGTCCGGGAAAGCCTCAGGCTTCTCCCGCGGCTAGAAGGCAAGCCACCCGGAGGCCCATTGTAATGCCCCAAAAATACCCTGGAATTTTCATAATAAAATTTATTATATATTCCCCGGTATAATCAGCTCAACTTGCAGTATTTTTCCGAAATCTTTAATATCGACAGATGATCAAGTGAACTTAAACGAACCCAAGTGAAAAAGAGAAAATATAGAAATTGTAAAATGGGGACCCAAGGGTCTAATTGTAACAAGTTTATATGTCTATGATATTAGGAGAAATAAATGAGCAAAAGGAAAAAATCAAGGAAATGATGATGTGGCATGTAGGAAAGAGGGGAGGAAGCTTCCTTCTTTTTAAAAGTACGATTAAGAGTGATCCATAAGAAAAGAAAAAAGAGAAAAGGGAAAGTTAGAGAGCCCACCTTCTTCAGATTTTCCGACGATCGAATCCATAGGTCTCCTGGCTACACGAAGGGAAGTCTCAGTGACAAGAGCTACAAGTAGAGACCTAAATCCGTGACTTTCGACAAACTCCACGAGGTAGTCTTCTCCCACTTAAGTCTTCTTCTACCCTGGGCGATTGTTAGTTATCCGGCCTTAGGGAAAGTTTGGCTTCGCATTTTAAACCATGGGAAGCCGCCACATCGCGGTAGCGCCGCAGCCTAGCCGAACCTTAGAGCTGATTTGGGTACGAAGTGAAGGAGATTCGTAGTGTGTCCTTCTATTAAATTGTAGTCACATCAATTAAATTGATGTTAGGCTTTTTGAATTTCTCAATTTGGGACCTCTCGTAGACTAAGTTATAGTCCTTTTCCTCGAGGTCACCACCAAACTCAGTCAAAGCTCTCGCCTGTCTCAGCCTCGTCAACTAAATTACCTTAGAACGGGTTTTTGATCATAAATAAAAGAGAATTTGGCAGTAAGTCCTTCTATGGAAATTGCAGCCACATCAATGAAATTGATGTTAGGCTTTGAATTTAATTCGACTCAGACCAAGTTATGGTCTTTACTCCGAATACCAAACGGGTCGCTGGTCGCCAAACGCTGGTCGCCAAACGTTGATCGCCAAACAAGATCGCAAACAAAGGGTCGCCATCAGTTGGTCATCAAATAGCGGTCGCCCAACGCATCGCCCACGCTATTCGGCCAAACAAAGGCTCACGCCAAATGCTCGTCTACCGAAGCCGGGCCTTTGTCAAAGCTGATTCACGCATGACCTCCAATCCTCGAAGGTCATATCTCCCCGCTTGAATCTCCGACTGCGTTCGGACTCATGAAACCCATTGAGTCAAGAATCCATCCATATGCCTGAGGAGATTATTAGATGTCAGACCGAAGTGTTAGACTCGGGTCGCACTTGCGCTCGTCGTCAGTCGTCTCCAAGTAGGTGGTTGACTACGACAGCGTTGTCACGCCATCAGTACACAGCACATGACCTCCAATTTAAAAAGGTCTTATCTCCTTCGCTTTCGAACTCCCATTTCATGTTCTTAGACTTCTAAGTGGAAAGCCCATTGAGTCAAGAATCCATTGATATTCCTGAGAAGATAGGTGTCAGACCGAGGTGTTATACTGAGCTCATCAATTGCAGCTTCGTCGCTTCAGTCACCGTCGTGGCCGATCAAGGCATGACCTCCAACTTTCTAAGGTCATATCTCTTCGCTTGAACTCCGATTTGGTGCTCTGGACTCTATGGAAAGCCCATTGAGTCAAGAATACATTGATATGCCTGAGGAGGATATGTACCATACTGAGTGTTAGGACTGAGCTCGTCACTTCAGTGCTGTCGCCTCGTGCTCACCGTCGTGCTGACTACGCATGACCTTCAACTTCTAAGGTCATATCTCCTTCGCTTGAACTCCGATTCGGGGTGTTCTCGACTCCTGGCGGAAAGCCCATTGAGTCAAGCATCCATCCATATGCCTGGAGGAGATTATTAGATGTCAGACCAAAGTGTCAGGACTGAGCTCGTCACTTCCAGCGCGGCTCGCCGGCCAGTTAGCTCCTACAGTGTTGACTCCTCACGCATGACCTCCAACTTCGAAAGGTCATATCTCCTTCGTTTGAACTCCGATTTGGGTGTTCTTAGACTCTATGGAAATCCTATTGAGTCAAGAATCCATTGATATTCCTGAGGAAGATAGAAGGTGTCAGACCGAGGTGTTATACTGAGCTCGTCACCTCGCAGTGTACTCGCCGGGCTCGTGCCGCCTGTCGTAATGATCGCCAAGATGACTCCAACTTCTAAGGTCATATCTCCTTCGCTTGAACTGATTGGTACTTCTGACCTATGGAAAGCCCATTGAGTCAAGGGATACATTGGATATGCCTGAGGAGGATAGAAGATGTCATATCGAGGTGTTAGACGGAGCTCTCACTTCCAGTGTGCGTACCGTCGCCCAGTCACCGTCGTGGTTGACCACGCATGACCTTCAATTCGAAGGTCATATCTCCTTCGGGCCGGGCTCCCATCGCAGCCTCGACTCTATGGAAAACCCATTGAGTCAAGAATACATTGATATGCCTAATGAGATAGAAGATGTTTGACCGGTAGTGATAGATCGAGCTCGTCCAGCTTCTCAGTCGCTCGTCGGGTCAGATTTGACTGCGGTATGACCTCCAACTTCGGAAGGTCATAACTCCTTCGTCCGAACTCTGATTCGGGTGTTCTTGGACTCTATGGAAAGCCCATTGAGTCAAGAATCCATCTATATATATATATTGTTAAAAATTGGAACTCATATTAAACTCCGAAAATCAATCCTAACCAAAACTACTAGTACACACGAATAATATTGTTCTTTAATGGTTTTGGAATAGGGACTGATTTATGATGGAAAAGCCAACCGAGATTGAGATTCCAAAGATTGGAATCAAGTGCCAAGATTTTTGTTTGTTCTCATCGAATCCTATTCTTGATTCAAGTTTTTTACGTTGTTTCCTTCCGACTCTATTCTAATGTCAAGTATTTTGGGTAGTTTACCAAGCATATGAAATGAGTGCATGAAATGAGTATGTGAATGTGTATATGAAATGATTACATAGATTGAGTATATCCTTGAAACGAGAATACGAAAGTGAATATGGAATTGAACCTCGCATATTTGAAAATCATCGAATGTGATTGATAAATCGGTCAATAAATCGGATACCCTTGACATCTTGAATTGCATCGATATACACGAATCACCGACGGATGCACCACGGATCCGCCACGAAGGCAATTCTGGGGGCCAAGGTTCAATGTCCCACTCGCGGATGCACCAATCGATATCCGTCATGATGGCGTATGGCATTGAAGAAATGTCCTACTTGGTGGATGCACCACCCAAGATCCGTCATGATGGCACCGGGTATTTCGCTGATACCATGCTCGGTGCACCAAACCCAAGATTCAAGCCATGATGGGAGACTCAATTACAAATGTGTAAGCACATTACCAAATAATAATAAGGGCGGGATTCATCAAACGGAATCCGTCAGAAGTGTGAATTAAATAGTCAAGTGAAATAACCAACATTGAGGAGTGTAAATGAGATTTTTTTTTATGTATATGCTTAAATCTCATAAATTAAATCGGTGGAAATGAATCGCTGCATTGAAATCGGGATGATGATTTGGTAAATTATTTAGAAATGGAAAGCATGTGTGAAAAATAAATAGCATGGGGATTTGTTGAATTAATAGCATGGTTTAATGTTAAATCTATGCCGAGTTACATTGAATATTGGAATAGAATCGTAGATAGAACTATTACTTTCACATGAAAATGCTTAGTATATAGTTTTATCTATGCCAGGTTTCGAGTAGATGCGGCTTGAGATGCATCGTGTCACAAGAAAAGTCATAGAGAGAGTAATGGCAAAGATAAGTGTGTATAATTCAATATTCAGATATCATCTCAGGAACAATCATTTATTTTTTTAAAAAACAAAAGGGTTAAATCGAACTCCTTGATTTTGAATATCATTTTAAAAAGGTGAATTGTGCCTTTGTAAATGCATATTTTGTAAATGTTTAAGGGCCTACCACTTCTTGAAATTTGTAAATGATCGCGGGCTTGCCCAACCCAAAACCGCCCGCAACTAAACAAATTAATTAACGCTTTAATAAGATAAATAAAAATGCTCCAGTAAACTCAAGCCTTGGCCTCGATCCGCCTGTTATCTGCTCGCTCTGGGATTCTGCCGCGACACTTTTGAAAAAAATAAAAACTATCAAAACAAATGAAAGAATCAACCAAGGTCCCCAGGGCTTCAATGACCACCTTACTGTGCCTGCCCAAGCTCGGGGGGGTCGCAACACCCATCGGGTGTGCCTCGTCCCCGAGCCTCGCGATCACCCGTCCCCGGGCTAACAAAATCCTCCCGCCTCTCAAGGGCCCCTGGCTCGCCGAGCTCCTTCCCGCTCGAAGCGCCTCCACGAGCTTCCAACCCAAAGCCTCTCGCGAACTCCAGCCCAACGTCGCCACTTTGACGAGCAGTCACCCATGACAACCTCGCAACTCCTCTCCGGGCTAACCGCAGCCTCCGTCCCTCAACGACCTCAAGTCCTTCCGACCTTCTTTTGGCCCTGCAGATCAAGCATGCCTCAGCCCGACTCATGGATTCACAAGCCCTCAACCGGGTCTTTTATATTGTTTTCAGAGGCTTGCCTTCTGAGGTCAAGCGGAGGCAACCTTAGCCTTACAAGACTGGCCGCCGCCGAGCCCTGCGAAGGCTAGCCCTCCTTGTCAGGCTCTTCACGTAAGTAGCCACCTATCAAAGAACAATAAAGAGTCAATTAACAATTTGAAACAATAAGGAAATGGACCAGTGAAGGCGCTCGATCGATGTGGGCGGCCCCCGAAGTGAAAGAGCTGGGAGCCTCCTCAACCACTGCACGCCCACCTTCGAGGTCGAAATCGCGAAAGATGGAGGAAATAGCCCCAGCTGCGAGCTCCACATGAGAAAGCAAAGAGTCCTCATCCCCCACAACACCAAAGCGACCCCTTCCCACATCTCGCATTAGGGCGCGCGTAGACTCCGTGACCGGGGAACAGGGAGAACCTCCAAGGGGGGGCTTAGGCGCCCTCCCCGAAGAATCTTCAGCTCCGACAGCAGACAAAGGCGAAGAAGAGACCCCCACCTTTAAGGTCTTACCCCGAGCAGGGGGTAACCTCTGTGGGAAGCCCGGAGTCTTCCGGGCTTTACGCTCCTTCTCTTCTTTCACAAGACTCTCCATGTCAAGCTCTCCCGAGTAGTTTCGCGATAAGAGGCTCCAGCGTAAGATCTAATAAGACTTTGAGACAGGGGGTAGGGAAGGCTTCATGATGGAAGGAGGAGAAGGCCCTGCACGTAGTCGCTACAGTTTCTCGCACTGCACTACCTCGAGAATATCTTTACCTAATGAGCCCTGAGTACTTACGGGTGGCACTTAACCAACCTCCGCTTCACCTCTTCATCCTCAGGGCTAAGACCAGGCCGCACACTTGAAAACCACACCACCAAACCAAAGTTAGAGACACCCAAGGACTTCCGAAAATTAGACCCGATTGGAGCAAGGGAGAACTCACGTAGGTTCTCAGGGGTGGTCCAAGAGGTCGAAACGCCAAGTGTATCTTCCCGATCAGCGGGATTATATTCCCAATTGCGGCCACTAATAAAAAAGTAGCCTTCCTTCCAGTATTTATGGGAATATGGCATGTCGAAAATAATCAGCCTAGCATTGGACCGCTTAGAAATATATAAGAAACCTTCCACGGACTCTTTTACACTAAAAAGGTCCAGTAATAGAGCTAAGCTGGGAACCCCCAGGCCTTTATCCCTGAAAACAACAAGGAGGCCAACCAAGATGCCCCAAAAGTTAGGGGAAAGCTGGGTCGGGCATACGTTGTAGTGCTGAAGGATGCACTTGAAGAAAGGGTGCAAAGGGAAGCGGAGACCATTCTCAAAGGCCACCTCGAAAAAGCAAACCATCTTAGGAACATGGATGATGTAAGAGGTGAGAAAGTCTGGGCGCCAAACATGGATACCAACCGGAGGCTTATAATGAGTGGAAAAAATTTCCGCAGATAGAAGGCTCGAATCTCTCAGCCCACAAAGATCCGAACACCTCACAAAGAAATTTTTAAGTTATTCCGATCCCAGGTACCCGATCCGCTAATCCCCTTTTTACCCTCGCAGCAGAGATGACTCCACCACTGAGCCCCATTTAACGAGGAGACCACTGCACTCCACCACCCAATTGCTCGGGATTCTGATCCTGAAGAAGCCTCATCTCTATATGCAAAAGCCGAAGAGAGCCACTGACCTGTAATAGCCAATCTTCATGATCGGACTCATGTAAAGAATAACGAATGACAAAAAGAGGCCCAAACATTATCCAAACGTACCTAAGGCTAAGACGTAAAGTTTTAAGTTAAGAAGGCTGGGGCTTTAAGCACGCATCGAGCTACTAAGAAAACAAAGAAAACGATCCTCAAGAAGACAAGACGACAAAAGCGATTCTCGAAAGCAAATGCGATGAAAGATGTTTCGAAAAGGGGGTAATCCAACCTGCAGGAAGAGGACTCAAGAACAGAACACGGTGAATCGCAGAGGATGTCCCTTTGGAAGGCGGGGCTAGAGACGAGAAGCCGAATTAAGCTCGAAAATCTGTTACTTCATTATCACAAAGACGCTTGACAAGACATTAAAGCCCCAATCAAACCATCCCCGAGTAGCCATGTGGAAGTCACACCCGATCCATTAGAAATGGCATGCCCTCGCTTACTCCTCACTTTAAATGCAAGTACGTGCATAAATCATCAGGCTTAAAACACAAAGGCAGGTCCGTAACACAAGCCCAAATGTCGCTTGCTTATGAGATTGCCGAGCGTGCCCAAGACGATGGTTCGGCCCTTAATGATATCCCTCAAACATAAACCCAAAACGAGAGCCCAATTTACCCTTTCAAAAGGCTAGCAATATAATCAGTCCAAAGGGCCCATGTTAAAGGAAAGTACCCAATTTCCCTAATTAAATCTCCACCAATTGTAGGCAGAAGATATTTTCTAATTATCATTACCATCAATTATCCATTATTAATCGGTTAGCGATAAGAAAAGAAAATCCCTCACCAAATCCAAGAATATCCTGTGATCATCATCAAACCAAGAAGCTTATCACATCATCCACGGTAAATACCAGTCACCCCATCGGCATAAAAATGCGACGCGACAAAAATTCATTCCCTAAGAATGACTTCTCTTCAATAAAAAGAACTAACTTAGCCATCTGAGAGTAAAACGGAAATGATCCCCGCCTAATCCTTTTGCTTCTTATTTTTTCGTATGGTTCTCGACATCTAGCCAACAGACCGACCCAACAATTCCAACAAGCCCGACTCGGGCCGATTGAGTAAACATCATCAAGCCGTAGCATGCCCCTTTAAAAGACATTTTCAAGATAAATTAAAATTTTCATAATTACGTAAGATATTCATTTAAAAGACATTTTAAATTAAATATTATAAAAGATCTCTTTAAAATATATTTTTAATATAAATTAAAATTTTAAAATTTTAAAAAATTTCTTTTGAAGATATATTTTTTTAAAGGACATTTACTTGACAGTACAAACTACATTAAATTTAAGTATATTTAAAGGATTTTTTTATTTTTTTTAAACTAGACATCTAAAAACCCCTAGATATTTTTGCTTCGGAGAGAAAACGCACACACACATTGATACAATATATAATAAAGGAATACGGTTGTAGGGCAGGGATAATTTGATGAAGTAAATGCTGAAGTGAAGTGACATGTCGTGGCAGAACATTCGGATACAGAGATATTTTAGCAACAAGTTGCGAAAGGAAAGAGGCATACAAAACCATAAGAGAAGTGACAAGTGTCCATGATTGGTTGCCAGATATACAAATATTGATTTTACTACACTACCCCACACCGCCCCCTTTGTATACGCAATACATACATATCATAACATAAAGCTTTGTCCTCAACCCCCCAGTAGGAGCCAGGAGTCGGATAATATTGGCCTCTGCTTAAGAGAAGGGAATTGCTGTCTGCCGGAACGGTCTTCTCTCTCTTCCCGGCTAGGCTAGGATCTGGTGAAATGAAATTTGCCTCCTTAAAAATGGACCAATCTCTTTACTCTTCCTCCTTCCTCTCATCTACTACTACTACTTTCACTCTGATGCCTTCCATCACAGCAACACCAACAACAAAACCATCATCACTTCCCCATATTCCAAATTCCCTCAAAATCTCTGCTGTCAGGATCGAAGAAAAACAACCACAAAACTTGACTGCATCACCCTCATCAATATCCCAGTCTTCCAAGTCCCAAGTTCAGAAACCTCCACCTTCATCTTCATCATCACCACCAACGCCGCAAGGAACTGCTTCGCCTACCAGAAACATACGTCCCAAAAAAGGAGCTGCAGAACCGTCCCTGCAGTTCTCCATTTTTAACGCATTGGACGATGTCATCAACAATTTCATAGACCCTCCACACCGTTCCTCCGTAGACCCAAGGTACGTTCTCTCTTCGAACTTCGCCCCGGTAGAGGAGCTTCCGCCCACAGAATGTGAGGTAGTAAAGGGATCGCTCCCACCATGCCTGGATGGGGCTTACATTCGCAACGGCCCAAACCCGCAGTTCCTTCCCCGTGGTCCTTATCACCTCTTTGATGGCGACGGCATGCTTCACTCCATCAGGATCTCGCAAGGCCGAGCCGTTCTCTGCAGCCGTTATGTCAAGACTTACAAATACACCATCGAGCACCGCGCTGGCTCCCCAATCATTCCTAATGTCTTCTCCGGATTCAACGGCCTCACTGCCTCCGCCGCCTGCAGCCCTGCGCTGCCCGAATTCTCAGCGGCCAGCTTAATCCCTTGAATGGGATTGGCCTCGCCAACACCAGCCTGGCTTTGTTCGGCGGCCGTCTCTACGCCTTGGGTGAATCCGATCTCCCTTACTCCTTGAGACTGACTCCGGAAGGAGACATTGAGACTCTGGGTCGGCATGATTTTGAGGGGAAGCTGGTAATGAGCATGACGGCTCACCCTAAGGTAGATCCAGACACGGGGGAGGCGTTTGCTTTCCGGTACGGACCAGTGCCACCATTCCTAACCTACTTCCGATTCGATGCTCAAGGAAGAAAACAACCTGATGTCCCAATCTTCTCACTCACCACTCCATCGTTCCTTCATGACTTTGGAATCACCAAAAAGTACGCCATATTTGCAGACATACAGATAGGAATGAATCCGATGGAAATGATCGCCGGAGGCTCACCGGTGGGTGCTATTCCGAACAAAGTACCCAGGTTGGGAATCATACCACGTTACGCAAAAGATGAGTCGGAGATGAGGTGGTTCAACGTGCCGGGGTTAAACATCGTCCACTGCATCAACGCCTGGGATGAGGAAGAAGAAGATGCTGCTTACAACGTTGGTGGTACCAAACATATTATCAGTAGAACACACCTGGAGAGGTTGGATATGATCCACGCATCGGTGGAGATGGTGAGAATAGACTCCGAAAACAGTGGGATGGTGAGGAGGCATCCGTTATCCACTAGAATCTGACTTTGCGATGATAAATCCAGGATATGTGGGGAAAAAGAACAAATACGTGTACGCAGCGGTGGGTGATCCGATGCCCAAAATATCAGGAGTGGTGAAGCTGGACATGTCTCAAACAGAGAGGGAGCGGAAGGAGTGCATTGTGGGAAGCAGGATGTACGGAGAAGGGTGCTACGGGGGAGAACCGTTTTTCGTGGGGAGGGAGGCGGATAATCTGGAAGAGGATGATGGGTACGTCGTATCCTACGTGCACAATGAGAAGACAGGAGAGTCAAGATTTTTGGTGATGGATGCCAAGACTCCTAATCTTGATATTGTGGCTGCCGTCAGGCTGCCTGCCAGGGTGCCTTACGGTTTTCATGGATTGTTTGTGAGGGAAAGAGACATTAAAGGACTCTAACAAAAATAAAAAATCATGCTATGCTACCCCCCACTTACACAACCTTCACCTTCACTCAGGAGGAGTCAGGAGTAGTGACTCACAATTCATGTATGTACCAGGGGGAGGGGGGGAGCTAATAATTTGGTTTAAAACAGGGCCAGTGGCGCCCATGTTTTATATATGTAAGGGTTTGGTTTTAAAAAGTTCGATTTTATATAAACTCAGAGTTTTTTAGTTATTAGATCGGAAAATTTTATGACACGCTTTTTAGCTGACCTCATTCTAAAAACTCGATAAAGCACTTGTATCTAACGATAAAAACTTAAGTTTATATAAACTGAGCCTTATTGAAGCTCTTTTCTCATACATAAATGTTCAGATAAGATAAAAGATGATTGTTGGTATGTATCTCTATTTAAGAAGCATTATTGGTACCCCCCTTTCATATCATGTACAAATCTGCATTCATCAAAGCATTAATTATTGGTTTCACGTTGTCCAATTTCTTCATGAATACAATTACACTTAATAATTGGTTTCATCTTACAAGTCTAAATTATTGAATAATGATGGTTCTTTTTCTATCGATTCTGGGCTAGATCTTCTCGGAGTCGCTAGGCCTAAGCCATAGTCAAATCGTAGCACCCGGGCAATCCGCACTCTAAGGATGGACCGACTGAGTGCGCTTACGGCTTCACGCCAAGCCATTTTCTTTCTATCGAAAGGTGAAGAAATCACCATCGACATGCTATGATCAAGGCACTATATGGAATGGGCTCAGATTTATGCTTTAATACAAGCATTTTCCTTATTAGATGACGACATCAGATTCTCTCATCGGGTGAGTGAGTTTCCTTCCTTACATTGACCGACTCTTAAGGATACTTATAACCGCGATCACGTAGTTATTCCTCTTTCCTAATCCGTGATATGGGTCACACTTTTCCTTTACACCTGCTCGGGCCACCCACATCTCGATTACTCGCAGCAAGGCTTCCACTCATCCACCACGACTTCAGCATTTTTCGGCAGGGATCTAATCTCACCGGTGGCCCAGTTTTATCGGGTCCAGGCCCCAACTCCTTCATAAGGCGAGGCTCGCCTCGCGCCTCCGGCTCGCGCTCCGGCTTCATATGCTGTTCTCACCCCATCAGAAATTTCAGCCCTCGGGTCAAGCAAGCTTAGGCACCGAATCAAGCCGGACGGCCATGGGGCTTCCACGTGGCTTCAGGTGGTTCGATCTAGCTTTGTCGCCGCTTAAAACGCCATACTCTCAGGATAATGATGGCGCTTATTTCGATTCTCGCCTATTCGATTGCTTCTCATGCCTTTAAACATTCCTCAGATCGCACTTTTCCACTTCTTCTCGCAAGTTCCGAAGCCGCCTTTGATCGCTTAGAACCGCTTGCGGGTGCTTTCCTCGTCGCCATGTCTTCCTAGTGGCCATTTTCTCTGCTTTCCTCTAGTTCCTGGTGTCTTCTCCTTCTTCTTCGCCCGTTTTCTTTTCCTTGCTTTGAATTTCAGTTGTTAGTGGCGTGTCATTTGGGTCCGCCACTTTCGTTGCTTGCCGTTTCATCTCCTCCGCCGCGTAGTCATGTGTGCTTCTGTTGGTCTACGCATAGAGGGAAGGCAGGCCGAGGAGTCTGTGTTGGGGGCAAACCGCGTGACCTGTCCCGGCCGGCTGTGGTCGCTTCTGTCCCAAGAGGTTATCTTCTCCGCCAAAGGGCGGTGAGAAGATTAAATGAGATTAGGTATCCCGCGGGCCCGAATATTTCCTGAGGGCCTGTGAGGCAATCGCGGAGGTCATGGGCCCTAGCCTGCCGAGCCTCGTGACGCTAAAGTCTTCTGCTTATTCATTATAGATCCCCTCTAGCGTTCGAATCAGACGCCCCAAATCCCGAGGGTCTCGCTCGACTAATTGTCAACCCTACGGAACACTTAAGGATTGCTCTGTGACCCGAAGACACGAAAATCGTGCGTAGTCCCTTAGACCGGGAGCCTACCTAAATACAAACTGGCCCCAATCAACATCCAAGATATACGAAGCATTTAACGGCCGCCGCTCCATAAACCAATACCCATCCAACTAAATCCCAATTATATCCAATAGTTTCAAGAGTTAAAAAGTTCACTCTTATACAACACATATTAAAAGTTTACAACGTTCTAATACATGTATTCTAAAACACCAAAGCCACAACCCGCTCTTCGCATTCCGCCCTAGAAGAGTCGCTTCTCGAGCACCCCCGTACCAAAAATAATATCCTCGACAGTATGAAGATCGCCCCAAGAGCGGAATCACCCTAAATCGGTTATTCTCCACCTAAGTGCATATGCAATGCTCCAATGAAAACATACATTCAAGTAAATGCGTGATCCTACTTGAATGTCTACATGATCAACTCATACCCCGAGTCCTCACCGACTTCACACTTACCTGGGCTTCACGTATGAGAAACATTATTTTTCAAACAAAGCCTATTTTTTTATATTCAGGACAACCCTTCGATATAAGTAGTGGG